>CABFOQ010036546.1:0-21025 GCA_900660455.1 Gephyroberyx darwinii | reverse complement strand
TTCGGAGCTCAGCTGGGAGCTGGCCTGGCTCAGGTTGCCTGATGAACCAAAGCGGCTGCTATCTGCCGGGCTGTAGGAGAGTGGAGTTGTTGTTTAGGATGTGGTGGAAGTGATATGTCACTGTAAAAGCATCGTAAAATTGAAGGATTTTATTCCAAAATGCAACATAGATGTTTCAATCATCAAAACAATACTATTTTGTAGGCAAATGTCTAAAGATGATTTGCTTTCTTTCATGCCAATAAGAGTAGGTGGCATTTTTTTGAATGGTGGATATCTCATTTTGGAATGAAACTCTTCAGTTGTTGCTATAACAACAATCAAGGGTAAATTAAGGGTAACTGAAGCTGAGTTTCTATCACTTCCAAGGAAAACAAACAGGGGTGGGTCAGGGGAAGTTAAGCTGAATGCATCTGAATGCAATATTTCTCTACCATGCAACAAACATGTCAAGGTAACGCTGTCATGAACATTGAGGGATCCTCGGCTTTCCCAAGGATGTGTGGAAAAACTGTAACGTGGTGGAAGCATGTTGGTGGTGATAAATGCCTTCACACTTTTCCACTCATGAATTACTTAAGAATTGAACAGAGAATGAGGGAGTTTTTGAGTGGATCTTCAACTATAGAGCCGATAACATTTACAGCATCTACCATTGTACGGTACAATGGTCTCGTAATGAAAATCCCTCATTCGAAGGTTAACAGCTTAACGGTGCTAAAGCAGCGGGAAATAAACCGTCTCTGATCCACTTTATCTAAGAAATCACAGCAGGGACAGGGTACTGCTGTGTGGCTCCTGGTTATGTGGATGGGTGCGACCGCTAACAAGGAAAGTGGTTCTGTGCTTTAGCAGGCATGATTTACTTTGCCTTGGGCCGCAGCCAAATTACTTCTCGCTGTTCTCTTTATTCCTGTGTCCACCCGGCCACCATAACATGTGCTGTCGCGCCAACATAAATCTCTCTCAGTTCGATTCATATAAACAAATTGGCTGAGGCTGGGAGAATAATTCAGTGAGCCGAAGGGGAAGGGGAAGGGAGGGGCTGTATACACCCCTCACAAGTGAAAAACCAATAAATAAAGACCATCGGCTTCTTCATGCTTCGCCCTTCTATCACTGTCAGGAAGGCCATTACTGAGGCGCTGTCAGTACAAAATAAGTAGCCCGGACGTTTACGCAGAATAGCGAGCACTTTCCAAGCAGCAGAGTTTGATCATTTCCTTTCTTATGGCTGTGATGATGATGATACTCACAATGTCAGCTTTTCACGGGCTTGTATCCATGAATATAAGGTAGATATAAATTGAACAATAAATTCCATTGCTTGTACTGACTCTGGCCACAACTGTTGGCCATGGAAAAGAAATTTAGATGAGATGAGATACTGATATCACATGTAGACAAAACAAAAACAAAGCAAAAACAGTGCATGGAAGGGAGGAGCAGGACAGGGCTATAGATCTCTACCTACGTTAGCATGATAAGTGACTAGAAATGACCATTTATCATGCAGATTGTACTAGCCTTTTTATGGCTTCCTTCTTCATTAAGTCCTTTCGTTGCTCTGTGCCGAAATCTGCAATGGGGGTGTCAGGCAGGATGACTTCCCTCTTATCTACCTCAGGTGGGGTGATCTCTGACTGGGGTTTATCTAAATTCTCTGCCAAGGAAACTACTTCGGAGGGGAACCCAGACTTTGCTGACTGTGCCAATGTGTCACAACTTCCAGTTTTGGAAGTTTCTGTCAGCCCCTCTGTAACGCTTGCGTCTGCGCTCCCAGTTTCTTCAGAGCCTGGGGAGAGTTTCTGGGCCTCTGGTTCACAGATCTCGTCTGTGAATTTTGGACTTTGTGGCTGAGGTTGGGTGGTGACTACTGGAGGAGGAGTTTCAGGGTTGGGAGAGTCAGAGCTCACAAACATAGAGCCAAATTTCATCCCAAACATAGATGTACCAGATGATGGTTCTTCATTGACAGCTGTTTTTTCATCCTGGAATATACCAGCTGAGAGGCTTTTAAAACCAGAGAAGAGACCACTATTTGCTTGTAGTGGCTGTGGTGTCTTGGCACCACTGGCTGGGGATGGAGTGGAGGAGAACAGGGACCCAAGAGAAGATGCGCCTTCAGTTGCTCCGGACATGAAGCCAAACATGCCTTTGGGTTCAGAAGCAGGGGTTGGTCCAGCATTGTTGGTCAGAGAACTTTCTTCTGCGTCTGTTTTGTCCGGTCGTTCTGCCTCTTCCACTGAGCCTTTTTCAGGCACCTCAGAGTCTTGAGTGTTTTCTATAGCTCCTTCTCCAGATAAAGCTGCCTTCTCAGTGTCTGTCTTTTCAGTACACTCAGAGACTGTTTCAATTGCAGTAGGCTCTTTTTGATCTCCTTGCTCAGTCTTTGTGACAGGCTGTTGAGGTTCCTCTGATTTGGTTGTCTCTGGACCCTTAAATATGCCAAATAAGTCACTGGTCAAAGACTCTGTAGGACGGCTGCTTGGGAGGCTGAAAAATGAGCTTTTCTGCTGTTGCTGTGGCTGACCAATAGGACGGGGAGCGGGTGATGAACCAAAGAATGAACCAGGCGAGCTTGAGAAAAAGCCACCACCAGATGCCGGTTTGCTTGGGGCATTTGGGGCAGAAAACATAGACATAAAGCCAGAAAATGGGGCTGGTTCAGGGGGCTTCTGTGGTCCTGGCTGCCTTGGTCCAGCCATTCTTGGTCCTCCCATCCTTGGACCTCCCATTCGTGGCCCTCCCATCCTTGGTCCCCCCAGTCTTTGCCCTTGTGGGGCAGGGGGCCTAGCCATGCCTGGTCTGGGCTGCTGCTGTGGTGGAGGACTGGCAGGCCCCAATGTAGGATCTGTGGAAGGGCCGAAATCTTGAGATGTCACTGTTTCCAGTTGATGGGTGACAATTGCTTTTTCCTCATCTGTTGATGAGACCTCGCCTTGGTCCTGTGCAATAGACTTATCACTTTCTAATGATTTCTCTAATAACTTGGCCTCAATTGGTACCTTTGTTGTCTCTGCACTCAAGCATTGTTCAATAGATTGTTTTGCCTCTGCAACAGCTGTATCTGCTTCAACTTCAACTGCCAAGGGTTCTGCAATAGGTTTCACTGCTGCTGCAACTTCTGTCTTTGCAGTTGTCAAGGATTCTTCAAAATAATTCTCCACTTCTGTGACTGCTGTCTCTTCTTCAGAAGCAAGTTTCAAAGATTCCTTGATATATTTCTCTGTCTCTGCAACTGCTGTCTCTGCTTCAACAGCAGCTTTCACAGGTTCCACTCCAACGACATAGTTTTTGTCCATATCATCAACAATTCTTTCTGGGGTTACATCTGTTTCCATAATAACTTCTGGCTTGTCTGATATTGCAGGGAATTTGGTGACTGCTATGTCAGATTCATCACCTGTCCTCTCAGTTTCAAAATGATCATTTTCTGTTTCTGAAGATCCTTTCTCAGCATCTACTGGCTCCTTCATTTCCTTGTATTCCATTGGTGTCTCTGAGTCTCCCACATTCTCAGGTTTCACAGTTGTGGTGCAGTCAGGTGTTTTCTCCTTTTCTGGTGGATTATCGGTCTCATTTGGTGTGTCTATGATCAGAGTTTTAACCAATATTGAAGCCTGTTCTGCACATGGAAGGTGTTCTGATTGTTCTACACTGGCCATTGTCTCCACCCCTAGTTGAGGATCTGTTGATGTAACAGTAAATTCAGTAGTTTCAATGTTACTTTCTGGAGTGGAGTCTTGTGCGTCAACACATGCCTCATCTGCTTGGAGCTGCTCTGCGATTGATAATGTAGGAACAGGCTCAGAGGGTACATTTTCCACTGCCTGTGTTTCAGCATACTGATCCTTTGCTTCATCTGAAATATCTCTTGTTTCTGAGGGTGTTACTAGCTCAGGGACAATTTCCTCCTTTGTTGGTGCAATGATTTCTGGTTCTGTTTTCTTGTCATCCATAAAAGACAGTCCAAGGAGGCCAAACCCAGTTTTAGATTTCTTTACATCAGAACCTCCACTAAGTGAGAAAACTTGGGGAACTTTGAAAATACCATCTGGTTCCGGTGGTTTAGAGGCTGCTGGATGGGCTGGGGATGCCTGCTGGCCTGGTCCACTAAACATAGAGAGTGGCCCTTTTCCTGAAGGCTCCAGGCCTCTAGGTCCAGGTGGTCCAGCTCTAGGTCCAGGTGGGGGTGCTCTAGGTCCAGCTGGGGGCTGGGCACTAGGACCCCCAAACATGGAAAATAAACCTGCACCAGTTGTTTCCTTGGGTGCAGTAGAACCTGGGAGGATACCACCAAATATAGAAGATCCAGTGGCAGGTCCTCTTGGTGGGGCACCACCTCCACCTCTGGGACTGGGTGGTTGCTGAGGAGCAGGTCCACCAAACATTGAAAATAAGCCTTTTCCTGGAGCTTCTTTGGGAGGGGGGCCTCTAGGTGGCATACCCCCAGCAGGTGGACCTCTTGGGCCAGGTGGTGGCTGAACACTGGATCCACCAAACATAGAGAACAAGCCTTTTCCTGGAGGCTCTTGTGGGGCAGACGCTGGTGGTGCTGGGCCTCTGGGTCCAGGTGAAGGCTGAGTACTTGATCCACCAAACATAGAGAGGAAACCTGCTCCAGGGGTGTCATTGGTAGAAGAGCCAGGAAGAATGCCACCAAGTATTGATGATCCAGTTTGGGAGGAAGTGGGCTGTGCAGTTGCAGTAGACCCACTAAACATTGAAAATAAGCCTTTGCCTGGTTGCTCTTTAGGCAGTTCAGCCTCAGGTTGATCAGCAGCTAAACCTGCATCCTTAGAGACTGCAATTTCCTCTGTGAGAGGTTCAACAGGACTGCTCTCAGTGGTAGTTAAGGTGACATCCTTTTCATCTTTTTTATCAAGAGGCTGGACTCCTTCAGGTGATGCCACTTGTGGAGTTGTGTTTTCATCCTTGTAGGACAGCTCAGGTAAAGGCTCACCAGGCACAGAAGGCTCTGCTTTTACTTGAACTTCTAAAGGTATAGCTTCTATGACTGAGCTTTTCTTGGTCAGGAGTTGTGAGCCATGCTCATCCTCATGTGTAGGGTCCACTGAAATCAGTGTAAGGGGCTTCTCTGGTGTAGAGGTCTTGAGCTCCTCTGATACTATGGATGTCTCTATGTCACTGATTTCAGTAGTCTTTACATCCTCAGGAATATCAGATTGTGCATCCATTTCAGCAGGTAAAGAGGGGAGTGTTACTTCAGTGGATGTAGTGCATGGAATTGATGAAAGACTGACCTCGGGAGACTGTTCTTGCTTGCTTGATTTAGTCAGCTCATGTTCATTTTCACATGCCTCTTCTGGTGAACTTGCTGCTGAGACAAAAATATGGGGTAATCTAATGTAAGGTCTTGGCTCACTTGGATCAGTTTCAGTATCGACTGGAGGTCCTTCTGTGCAGCCAATGCCAATGTAGATTGACCTTGGAAGACTGGTTTTCTCCTGTGACAGATTAGCTACAGTGGGGACCTCACCAGTGACATTGACAGATTGAGTCCCTGTGGATATAGATTGTTTAGTTTCTGATTCAGATATCACCACATCCTCTCTAGCAACCGCAGATTCTGTGGTAATGGATGTAGATGTAAACGCTGACTGTTCTTGTGAGAACTCTACTGAACTTAATCTACTAAGAATTCCTTTGGGGGGCATCTCAATAGTTGGACATGTTGCAGGCATCTGTTCAGGAGAAAGTTGAGGACTTGATATCCCAAAGATTGCCTGTGAGCTACCTAATTCTTTAATAGAGGACTTTGGTGATGCAGCTGGTGAAATTACAGGGCATGGAAATTCTCTCGCTGGTGTCTCACTGGTTGGGCTTGCAATTATTGTTGCTTGTGGTAGTCGAGAGCCTTCCAAAATAGACATTGAGTGGAAACCTTGGGTTGGTGAACCACTGTAGGGAGAATCCACTGGTGATGTCCTGGGAGATGTTTGAGGGCTGAGACCACTTAAAATTGACCCTGTTCCTTTATCTTGTGATTCACAAATTACAGATGACACTGGGACAAACTCTGTCTGCAAATCTAAGTCTTGGTCCTTAACAGGTGGTAGAGGGCAGGGCAGTGAGGTTGACACTACAGGCATTGTAGTTTGTGGACTTTCAGCAATTTTCCCTTGCATTTCAACAACAGGAAGAGTTGCTGGGACTTTTACATGTCCAATAGTTCTATGGGTGGAAGATGCACTAAAAGCAGATGCCATTTCCTTGACAGTGGTAACTGAAACATGGGCAACATCAGGATTCTGTGTCTGGGTAACCTGTGTCGTCCTGTAATCCATGGATGTAGACACATTCTGAGTGTATTGGTGCGTGACCACAGTTGGTTTTGTCATGACAGAGGGCTGTGAACCTACACCACTGAACACTGAAATTAAACTCTTAACAGAAAGGGATCCTTCTGGGTCGGTAGAAGGTATCTGTGGGCTTGGCATTTCAACCCTAGAGCTTTGTTCCAGAGATTTATCTCTTACTGGTGTTAGAGGTGTTGGCTCATGTTGTGTAGTGGGTTGTGATATGAGTCCACTAATCTCTGATATGCCTTGGACTGAAGCCACAGTACTTGAGCGTACAGGCAGTGTGTATTGTTGCTGCACAGTAACAGGGCTTGGTCCATGCTGTAATGACACTCGAGCAGGTTCCTTTACATTATTACAGACTATAGTTGCACTGCTCTGCGCAGGCTGTGCATTCAAAGAATGTGGAGGAGGACCAATTCTGGCCCTATCATCATATACTTCCTGAATCATGGGAGCAGGGAATGACTGCACATTTGAGGACTGTGGGGTAGGAACAATTTGGGATCTATCATTAAGTTTCTGAGACATGGAAGAAGGCATTGACTGCCCATGACTTGTCACTGTTCCACTTTCTGATGGGCTGTCGTCAAAGCTCCCAGAGCTGCTCACTGTTGGTTGTTTGATGAGAATTTTGGGTCTAGGATGCATGTCACGTTGGACACTTTGCAACATTGGGACCATTGGCTGTGGTCTATCATTGGTTTGGATACTGACAACTCTCATGCCAGGCTGTTGATGTAGCTGTTGTGCAATTGAATGCTGTGTTTGTAGCTGAGGTGGCATTGGAGGAAAATGATCAGGCTTTTTGGACTGAACAATATGTGACCCACTGACTTGTTGGTAGACACTGTCTTGTGAGAAAGAAACAGATGTTCTGCCCTGAATATCCTGGGGAACAAAAGGCTGATGATGAGGCTGTATCTGCCTTTGAAAAGGCACTGAAGCAGGAACTGAAGTACTCATTGGTGAGTAGTTCAGTTCTGTCACTATCTCTGACTGCCTACTGCATTGGATGCCAGGTTGGACACTGGCATATCCATCAATGGAGGCTTCCCTATATGGCAATGGTTTCTGAGTCTGAGAAATTGAGGGATCTTCTCTTTCCTCTGTATGAGTGGTTGAATGTATATATTGCTGCTGATACAGATTACTTGGTAAGACAGAACACACATGCGAAGAGGAAAGATCCCTTGCACCTTGCTCACTTTTGATAATAGTTTCTTTGTCTTGAACATCCACAGTTAGGTCAAAAATACCTCCAAGTGTTTTCTTTTTAAATGGCTTTCCAGTCTGGCTCCTTTTAAACATTTCTTTCTTTGCCTTAATATTGGTGAAATCCATGGCCTGTCCATCTTGTGGTTCAATGTAATGACTTGAAATAGAGGGTGCAGTGGGGCTCTCTTTTGCAGAAAAGTCCATGGGTTTACTGTGTGGGTGAGAGTCCTTGTACGTGTTCTTTGAAACTGAAAAGACTCCATTTCTATGGTAGGTAGGTATGTGCTGATGCAGTGTCTCAGTTGTGTTGACTCCACTCATGGCTGGTCTTCCTTGTTTTAGGTCTTGGACTGAGTCGAGAGACTGCATCATTCTTTGCACTTGGAGCCTTTGTTGGTGTGAGGATGGCTCCACTATCAGTGGTACACCAACAGAACCATTCCTTGTTATACTCGGCCTGTTTATAATCAGTGGCACAGCTCCAGTTGGCAAGAGCTCAGAAGTTGTTGCAGTTGGTTTCTGTTGTGGTTTTGGAGACATGTCCAAAAAGCCTTTGATGGAGTTGGCTGGTGCTGATGCAGTTTGATGTGTTTGGTGGCCTTGGACTGAACTCACTCCTTGGAATCCACTGGTCACAAGCCCTTGTTGCATCTGTTCCTGAGTTCTTACCAATATCTGTTGCCTTTTAGGTTGCTCCAGGGAGCAAGGTGATTCCACAATCAGTGGAACACCAACAGAGGTTGATGATGCAAAGGTTGATGGCCTTAACCTTACCAGTGACAATGGATCTGAATAGTTTGGCACTGTTTCTGATTTAGATGCCTTTGTGGACATATCTATTGTACCTTTAACAGAGTTTGCTGGAGCTGAGGCTAGTGGATAAGGCTGAGTAGTGGACTGTGACATTCCCATGGTCTCACTTGCACTGGAGCATGGCACTAGAGTAGAACAAGGAAGTAGTTGATGTACAGGACTGTGGGTATTGGTTATATGAAGTGTTTGCTGTGTTTGTATAGGGACCATGGTTTGAGGCTGCTTCTGGCCTGTCTGTTCTTGTGGTCCTTGTTCAACTACCAGGGGAACACCAACAGAATCTTTCCTTGCAACTGCTCGGGCTGTTGGTTTATTCACAAGTGATACTGCTTCACTTTGAGTAGAATCTGGTTCTTGTGATGTTGTTTCCACTGTGGCTTGGGATGGCTTAGGTGACATATCCAGTGCTGCTGTGACATATTTTACTGGGGCGGATACTGTCTGATATGTTTGAATAATGGGTGACAATTGCAAAGTTGACTGATTTGACTGAGAAAGGACACCAGCTTTCCTCTGCAGAGATGTTTGTTGGTATAGAGCAGGATCTGATTGATGTTGGGCATTATTGCCAAAACCCTGCTGTGCATTTGGAGTCCTGGCCTTCAAGTCATCAAGGGGCTCTTCAGAAGGGATATCCACAACTAGTGGAACACCAACAGAATTTTCCCTTGCAAGTTCACGAGCACTTGGCTTGCCCCTCATTAGTGGTATAGCTTCAGTAAGAGTGTTATCTGTGGTTATTTTGGGAGCCACTTCTTGCAATTTGACAGAAGATTTAGAAGACATATCCAGTGTTGCCTTGACTGTATTGGCTGGTGCGGTGGGTTGCTTAGGAGGTTTAGAAGTTTCAATGGATTCATTAGACTGACCTAAGGTACATGGTACTCTTGTCAAAGCTGCCCTCCTACTATCATTTAGCATCTGCTCTCTCTTAACAGAGCTTACTATCTGATTACTACAAATATTCTGAAAACTATTTTCCTGAACAGATAAGGAATGAACATGGTCTGTTGCTTGCCCCTGAAGTTCTGATGGTTCAGTTCTACATGAGAGATCAATGGATCCATGATCACTAGACATTTTGTTTGTCTCCTCAGAAGTTAATGGTTTTCTCTTTCTCAATGGCAATGCTTCACTGTCAGGATTCACTGTTGGTTTTATGGTTTCCTCAGACTGATGAGATGTCTTGGCAGACATATCTAATGTAGCTTTAACTGAGTTTGCTGGTGCTGTGGCCAACTGATATGACTGAGCAGATCCACTGGACTGGTTGAAAGGAGATGGTGCCTGAGCAAAAACTGCCCTCTTATTATCAACAGGCATCTGCTGTCTAATAGCAGGCCTTACTGTTGGTGCGCAAGGCATAGGTTTGCTTTGCTGCATCTGGACGTTGAATGGGGAATTCAAATGCTGCCCCTCAGACTGTCTCATAACAGGGCTTACCAGTGGTGAGGCAGGAACAGACTGGCTTGGAGAATGCTGTAGCTGTCGTCCCTGAGATTCACCTTCAAAAGCTCCAGACTGTATCTTGGAAACGTAATTAATCGAAGATCTTCTTGTTTCTAAAGAAATTACATTTTTGTCAGATGACTTATGAGAGGGTGTTGGAGATGGTTTGGGTGACATGTTTAATGCACCCTTGACAGAGGTTGCTACATCAGTTTGGTTAGTTTGACCTGATAGAGAAGTCCTGTGGGATACGAGTGGTGTCTGACTATGTATTGTAGAAGAGGTAGGGTCAACCCTAATCTCTGGATTGGGTGATCTTCTAACTGATGTGTTGTGTTGGTCATCTGGCCTATAATTGGTCTGAGGAGAAACTGTTCTCAGAAGTGAAACCCTTGGGCTTCCCTGGGATGTGCCCGCATCAGTAGATTCTAAATCAGTCCATTCAACTTCATCCTCCTCAGTCTGTTTGGTAAGATCTACAGCTCCAAGTGTGGTCTTGTCTGTCAAATCCATATTTGTCTTTGCCTCCATCTGCTTTTTTTCTTTGAATCTCTTCAATTTATACTTTGTAAAGTCAACAACTTGATCTTTCTCGTTATGTGTAGATTCCACATTGCCATCTATTGCATTATTTTCTTTAACCTTTTTGTTTTCATTGGCAGTGGCAGAAGAATCCAGGGCTCTATTGCCTAGCTGAAGGTCTATAGGAGTGCTGCAGTGCTCATTTCTGTGATGAATGTAGACTTTATTATATGTAACTGAGGTTGAGGCATTTAGTATATGTAGCTGTGGTGGAGGTTCCTGAGATGAACCTTGTGGCTGCTGTTGAGATGAGGAAGATCTTTTCTCCACTGTTGAAGAACTGCTGGTTTTGTTGATTTCACACAATCCTGTGATTGAGGTCTTGTTTGACTGTGGTATTACTGTAGAGTTGTGAGTCTGAGAAGGTTGCCTTGCAAGCTGTGGTCTCTGTGGTGAATCACATGGTGAAGCCACAGTTGCAGCAGATGTAGTGGATACACTCCGAACAGAAGCTGTCTGTATTGAAGGAGCTGAAGATGTAGAAGATTTACTAGCAGCTGGTGTTGCAGGGAGTTTCCTTCCTGACTGTACAGGCCCTGGTATTTTTGAAGCTGGTGAGGTCTCAGGAAGATTTCTTAAAACTGTGGAAGTGTCTGGAAGCTTGCCAGATACCGATGGTGATTTAGCAGATGTTGAGGCTGATAATGTAGGGGCTTTGCTTACGTTAACATCAGAAGACCTGCCAGCAATTCCTCCGATAGCTGAAAATATGGAGCTTGACTTCTGTTTAAGGTGGTCCATAGGTTTGTCATCTACATGCCCAATCCTAATTTCAGGAATTGGGGAACGTCTGTTTGGAGAGACATTTTGTGAATAAGACCTTAGAGATACCACGGATGCAGGTGTGAGGACATCTTTTATCCCTTGATTCTTCCAGTATGGCCCACCATGTCCCCCTTTTAGTGTCTTCAAAGTAAGATCAGTGGCCTCCAGTGGTTCCTCGTGACAGCTATGACCATTTTGCACTGATTCCATTTTGATCTTTTTAAGCTTGTACATGGTGAAGTCTACAGCCTGCTCTGCTTGAGAAGATATAGATTCCTGAAACATCTTAGCGAAACTTCCCAAATTCATATTCATTATTTTATCACCTTTTTGAAAGGCTGAAGTGAGGTCAATGGGAGCATTCAAGAGTGGTAAATCCCTCTGTTGCTGACCTGCAATCCAGAGGTCATCTTCCTCATTGTAAAGGGGAATTTTAAAACCACAGAGGGTCACTTTGTCTCTTTGTTTTTGTTTCAGAATGTTAGCAATATTTTCTGTAATATTTCCAAGTGCTTGCACATCCTCTGGTGCAGCACATGCATAGAGGTTTCTACCAGCTCTGTCAGTCAAAAGGGAGTAAATGAATTCTTCATCCGAATAAACATAATATCCACAATCCCCAGCTTCAGCTGGCCACCACAACCCTTGCTCCAAAAGAGAAAGCCATTGTGGATACCACTCAGAGTCTTCAAAAAACATGCCCTCATCAGCATCCCCAGTAACTCCTGCAGACCTACTTAAATCCATAGCACCATGTGATAAATCCATTGGGCCCTTTTTAATGGCAAGTTGTTTTATAAATTCAGTAGCTGATTTCAAATCAACAACTTTTTTATCTGTTACAGTACTGCCAAGACCACTTTTATCAACTACTTGGGTGAATTCATGTATGCTGCATTCAGTAAGAGACTGACATCTGCTGAGCTTTGTTTTAGTCTTTTCTGTAGACAAATTTAGAGCACTCTCAATCCAAGGTTTTCTGTTTTTATCATGATCATTCAAATAGTCACAGCTGCCCCAGGGTTTCTTGTCTCTGGAACTCATGTCAAACAAAACAAGATCTTCATCTGGCTCAAGAAAGTGATTTTGGCTCTCAAAAAGTTGGTTGGCTGCATCCCTCCAAGGATGTGATGGTATGTTGAACTGACTGGTGTTCATTTCTTTGGGATTTAGCCATCCATGATTCTCCCATGTGGGTGCTCTAACTGTGGGTGTTATGTACCCTTGGCCTGCCTGGTAGTGCTCTTGAACTTGAGCAGTGAGGGCTTCAGCAAGGGCATAATCATTGAGCTGCTGCCAAAGAAGAGCCTCTATGAGACACTGATGCTCATAGAGCTCTGGTGGAATGACACCATGTTCTGCAAAGTTGTATAAAAGATCCTGGTAGCCATACTCGTCTGCTGTCCCATACAAGAGACGTTGAATTTCCGCAAGGTAACAATGGGTTGGGGAAATCGTGGGATCTTGCCAAACTTGAGATGGTGGGGGTTCTTTACGGGTATCAACAACAGGTATAGCTGTTGCTCCATTAGTTGTGACTGTAGCGGTACTTGCAGGGATATCTTCCTTACTTTTTGGTATTAAATGATCAAGAAGACCTTTCTCTGTTTCCTTCCCAACAGCAGAAGTGCTATTGTCACTGGGGCCTGTTTTGAAAACGCTGGATAACAAACCTGGAGATGTGCCACTTTTTGGTTCCTCCTTCCCAGGCTGGCAGATTGATGTCTGCTGTGCGTTTGATGTTGACATCTCCTCTGTAACACCAAATAGGCCTGAGAGGAAACCTTTTTGTGGTGGAACTTTTGAATTCTTCTCCACTGCCATGTCCTGGGATGAAGGCAGGTCCACAGGTTTGGCTCTCTGAATTTGTGGTCGCCCCTGTCCTGCACGTGCCTGCTGTTGTTGCTGTGTTGGTTGAGACTTCTGACCAGCAGGTGATGTCTGTTCCTCAGTGGCTGAAATTGTATTTAACAGGCCAGGTAACAATCCCCCTGATTCAGAATAGGTTGGATCTTGCCCTGGCTTGACAGGTGGTCGACCAGCCTGAGTCGGTTCAGGTGACTGTTGTTGCTGAGGTTCATTTTCACCGGATGCAAGCTTCAGAAAACTTGAAAGCAAGCCTCCAGTTTGACTAGGCTGTTGGGCTGACAGTTGTTGAGGTGTTGGGATTTTGGTTTGCTGCTGCTGCTGTTGTGGTGACGTCTGACCAAAAAGACCAGAGAAGAATCCTCCTTGTTGGTTAGGTTGGGGGGACTGTTGACCTGCAGATTGACCTTGTCCTGCAGTATTTGCCTTATTACCTTGTTGAGGCCCACTCTGGGGTGTGGGCTGTTGAGGTGCATTGTCAGTAGATGCTAACTTATTGAAAAGCCCTGATAACAGTCCACCCTGCTGTGGCTCAGGTGCAGAAGCAGCAGGTTGTGGAGGGATCTGGGTTTGCCTCTGGAGGGGTTGTCTGTTACCCTGTTGTGGTTGAAGATGGGTTGGTCGATTGCCAGGTGGCTGTTGCTGTGCTAGAGAGGCAGGTCCTGCTGAAAATATCCCAGAGAGGAAACCTCCCTGTTGATTAGGTAGTTGCTGGGTTGTGTTTTGGCCTACTTTTGGTGTTTGTTGCTGCCCAGGGTGACCACTCGCTGTAGGCTGTGGGGCTCCGGCATCTGCAATTTTATTGAATAATCCAGAGAGCATCCCCCCAGGACCACTTGGAGGCTGTTGTGGAGGGACCTGGTTTTGGCGTTGAAGGTTTTGCCTGTTGCTTGGCTGCTGATTAGATCTGCTTACTGGTGGGCCACTCCGTTGCTGTTGTTGTGAGGGAGGAGCTTGGCTTGCAGCAGCAGAGTCTGGGGCCCCCATGCCAAAAAGACCAGAGAAGATCCCTCCTTGCTGGGCAGGTGGTTGTTGCAGTGGTTTTTGCTTAGGCTCTTGAGTACCAGATGTTAACTGTGGCTGAGGTGGGTTAGGAGTAGGTTCCAGAATCTTGTTAAAGAGTCCAGACAGCATGCTACCTGGTTGTTCTTCTTGTTGATTGGGTTGTGCACCCAGAGCACCTTGCTGTGGCTGAGATGTTGTTTCATTGAGTTTCAACAAACCCCCAATTAATCCACCAGATTGTGGCAGTGATGATGCTGCTGCTGCCTTTGGGGGTTGTTTTTGACTTGTCTGCTCAGGCTGCTGCTGTTGGTTTGGTTGTTGATCTGGGGCTGTTGGTTGTCTCTGTTGCTGGTCAGGCTGACCTTCATCTGTGGGAGGGATTTCTGCTGAACCTAATTTAAGCAATCCTGGCAAATGCCCTGCTGATTGAGTAGGAGGAGCAGTGCCTTGAATTAAGATTTGCTCATCCCCATTCTTTTTATCTGGCTGGTCAGCGGCACCTGGCTGGGGCCCTGGTGTGGGCTGAGGAAGTTGAGACCCAGCTACAGTGTCTGTGGCTATTTTCAAGAACCCAGATAAGATTCCCCCTGGTTGTGCAGGGGGTGGTTGAGCTGCAACTGGTGCTGCAGCAGGTTGGCCTGGCCTTTGTGGTGGGACATGGCCAGCTTGACCTTCTGGTGATGCTGACTGTGGCTGATTTGCAGGAGCAGTAACATTATCAGAAGCAAATTTTAAAAATCCAGCCAGCAATCTCCCTGGCTGTTGTGCTGCAGAACCCTGATGTGCTTGAGCAGAGGATTGGGGAGCTGGTGAAAACAGCCCTGAGAACAGCCCAGTCTGTTGAGGCTGACTAGCCCCTCCCTGGGATTTATTGCCAGCAGACACATCTTCTGTTGATCCTAGTTTCAACAGTCCAGAGAGAATGCCTTGAGGCTGTTGTGGGGCTTGTGATTCTGACTGGGCTTTGGTTTGTTCCAGAGGCTCAGGAGCACCTTGATCTTTAGATGTGGCATCTACTTCAGGCTGAGATTGGGCATTTATCTTGCACAGGGAATCTTTGTCAGGCAATGTTTGCTCTTCAGTCACTTGTTCTGATTCACAATCAGTTTTGCCTATTTTTTCAGGGGTCATTTGTTCAGTAGGAAGCTCAGTTTGACCACTAGGCTTGGTCAGTGTCACAGTGGGGGTAATTTGTGGTTTTGCAGGTTCCTTAGGAGGTTCACTTGGAGCTGCTTTGAAGAGGTTAGAAAACCAGCCAGTTTCTGTGTTTCCTTTTGGTACACTTTCAAGAAGCCCAGAACGGCTCGGAGAGGGAGTTCTTGTGGGGCTGGGTGATGCACTTTTTGGGGCATTGACATCTTCACTGGAGGCAAACTTAAGAATCCCTGAGAGCATGCCTCCTTCTGCTTTGGGTGGCTGTGGCGTGGAGGTGTTTTCAGAGGAGAAAAATGGGATTTTCAGCTTGCTGCCTAAAAATGACTCCTCTGAGGTCTTGGTGTCTGTCTGCAAGGGGTTCTCAGCAGGAGCTGTTGATATGAGGGTAGAGAGAGATTTCTTAAAAGGACTGAAGAACCCTGTGTCCTCTGCACTGCTTTCAGGTTTATGTTCAGAAATTGCAGTTCTTCTTTGCTGAATATCTGGTAGCTCACCAGATGACTCAGTTTCTGGAAGAAGCTCCACTGATCCACTTCCTGTATCTGACAAAAGCTCAACTGATCCACTTCCTGTATCTGGTAAAAGCTCTACTGATCCACTTCCTGAACCTGGTCTCCTGTCACCTGATGACTGTCGCTCAGTTTGTGAGCCTGCCCTCTCAGGACTCTTGGCTCTGTCTATGTATCCTTGCTGGGATTCATTGCTTGATGCAGATGTACTTCTTTGTTCTGATGGCTGAGGTGATGGTTCTCTGGATGATGATGCACTGGAAAAAAGCCTCATAGGACTAAGCCTTCCTAACATGGAGTCAACCATAGATGTTGGTTGGTTAGCCTCACCCCCGACTTGTGCTGAACCGTCACTTTCAGCTGGCCGACTGGATTCAGAGGACTGAAGATGTAAAAAAGACTGAAGGGAGAACTTCTTCTCTGTTGTGAGCTCTTGAGAGGCAGGAGGAACTATAGCTATCGGGGGGGTAGTACCACCACTTTTGGGAATGAATGAAAGTAGCTTTGAAATGCCTGACTCAGCTTGTGCTGGAGCTTGGGAAGTAGGCGGGTCTGTGGTAGTAGTACCAGAGGTTTCTGTGACTTCAGTGGCTTCAGTACCAGGCTTAGGGATAAAGGAGAGCAGTTTTGAAATGCCAGACTCTGTTTGTGGTGGTGCAGGGGAACTGGACGGAGTTGTGCCAGAAGCTTCAGGGCCCTCAGTGCTGGACTTGGAACCTGTGATAGTGCTGAATAAGGAGCTCATGGCATTCTTTACTCCAGCTATGCCTTGCTCAACAGCATTGTCCTCCTTAACTTCAGCTGCTTTTGCCTCATTGCTCTCAACTTCCTCAACTTGTACTGCTTTGGTATCGGTTGGCAATGCTGGGAGCTTTCTCCTGATTGGTTTAGGCGTCAATTCATAGTTGTTAATCTCCTCCTCTTTTACAGCCAGGTATTCAGACACTGAGTCAACTAAGTTCTGAAGTTCATCCATGGCATCTACGTATTCATCCCTTGGCTCCTCCACAGGAGACAGCATAGGATCTTGTCCACAGCCTGCTCTCCCTTTGCTCAAATATCCTTGTCCTGGAGAGGGGGAAATATGCTTGCTGGGATAGTAGTAACTTTCATATTCATAAGTGGCATCCCCTTCACTGAATGGCAGGTCATCTAGCTCTTCCTCAGATCCAAAGGAGTACTGCATCTCATCTGATCCAATGGAGTTATACTCACTCCTAGCCCTAATCCTTGCAGCCTCTTCCCTAGCTGCCTCTTCTTCTCGAAAGGCTGCATAGCTCTCAAGCGTGTCCTCTAATGCAGTTTTGGCCCACAGTCTAGTCTTGTATAGTAGTCCTTCTCTGTCTGTCTGCTGTCGTAGCTGTTTGAGCGAAGGAATGATATCAATTTCAGGTGGGGATGATTCATCCTCAAAGCTGCCCGCTTCCTTATAAACTAAACGTACATCTCTGCTGCCAAAGCCATGCCTCTTTCTACGAGGCATGCCAGTGCCATCTTGCTCCTCTGTCTCCTCAGGGGACAGTACATCACATTCTACGGTCTGATAGAACCTGCTACCCTTGGACTCACTGGGGCTGTCGCTAATGCGGTAGATGATGCTTTTGTCTTCGTCCTCCCATGTCTTCTGCTCAGCAACCAAGTAATCGTCCAGGATACCTGTGTCAGGTACTTTATATTTACTCTCCCATTCCTCCACACCCATACCTGAGTCAACAGGGATTATTCTGATCCTGCCCTTACTCTTTGATCGCCTGTTAGGTAAACAGAAGTGCCATGCAGGAAGCAGTGAAAAAAAGGTTGATGAGGGAAAACAAAAGACAGAAATCAGATATGAGTTAAAAACGGCAGATCAAGCAAAGAAATCAAGCATCCAAGTAAAGAATAGCAGACAAAAAAGAGAAATATGAGAGGATTGCATGTGCATTGATTTGGATACATCATTTCAGTTATCTGGTACAGCAAACGTTTGTTTTTTTTTTATAAATAATGATTTTTTAAATCACCATGGGTTTTGTCACTCTTGGCAACCTGACTCATTGAAGCCTTGCTCTTCAACAAAGAGCGCAGATGAACAAATAAAGATTATTTCAGCAGCCAAGGTTAAGAGTATTTGATTCAGGCAAGTGGGAAAATGTATTAGAAGCCCCTTGAGTGCAGTTACTGTGGCTCTTAGCCTCTAATCCTATATCTGCTCTCATATTAGAGCGACCAAGGGAATACGTATGCGTCCAACATTTTGCCCTGAAATAATAAGATTACTCTATTACAGGCAGAGCATGTGTGTGTGTGTGTGTGTGTTTACCTGGCCCCCCTTGTTTCTCTATAGTCTAGCTCATAGCTCTGTGTGGAGTCAGATTCTCTGGATAGCGCTGGGTGCTGCACCCTGCGGCCTATGGGGTACTGGTGCACCGACGAGTTGGTCTGG
This sequence comes from Gephyroberyx darwinii, assembly GCA_900660455.1. Lineage (NCBI taxonomy): Eukaryota > Metazoa > Chordata > Actinopteri > Trachichthyiformes > Trachichthyidae > Gephyroberyx > Gephyroberyx darwinii. Next base: position 2,912 of record CABFOQ010036546.1, on the reverse strand, counting down.
GAGGTGTTGTGGTACCGGGGCGGTCGGTTGTTAGTTTCACTGCGGTAGTCACTATCGTGGTCGTCCACTGCGCTATCATGGTCCTCTAGAGCTGTGTGAAAGGCAACAGCAAGAGCTCAGTAAAACACTGCTAAGCCATTTTTTTTCAAACAAATGAAAAACACACTGGAGGAGGTGGCAGCAGATTCAAGTGTTTGAATTTACAAGACATGTCGTCCAGATTTTATTAACAATGTCAGATTGTGCACTCACACAGGACAAATGAACTGTAATGGCTCCAGTACACTTCCAGATATAAGACTCTGCACTTGTCAATTCGTCTTGCTAATAATGTGATTGAAACATTAAACTCTCTATCAAGAACTGATGCACTTCTGACGGTCTGCTCACTGCTTCTCATTCCTGTCAAACGACAGTGGTAGCTGTTGAAAAAGACCCACATGCATTCATTCTGTATCCATCCAATGCAGACTATTCATTCTTGGATACCAATATATTGTAACTTTAAACAAACTCAAACAATCAGCCAAAATGCAGCAGTAGTTTAGTTTAGGAAAGGATTTACACAAAGGTTACATCTGCATTAAATCACTGCTGTAGGCCGGGCAACGCACCCTTGAAAAACTCAGCAGACCTTCTCAGATGAACTTAGGATGACTACTATCTGTAGTCTGAATACTATCTGAATACTATCATATTCAGAGTACTAACTATCTCCTAAGAAGCAGACTGGTAGTATGTTATGCTGGTCAAAGGAGGACTTCAAAAAAATGAGAATAAAGATTCCAGAATTTGAACCTATAGCCCCCTCTTGTGGTAGCAGGCATATAATACAAAGAACAGGGGCAGTTGGGCAGGTGTCAAGATGGCAAGACGGAAAAAGACAAGAACCCTGTCACTGGACGTGGGCAGCACTGGGTGTACGCACTCCATATACACAGTCACATACATGCATACACAAAAGCATGTACATTTACAATCACAGGAAAGACAAATAAAAGACATGGACCCAACGTGCCTTGGTCCTATATCTAAAAGAGATGCAAACAGCAGAAGAGGAGAGAATAACAGAAGTCAATGAAAAAGAGAGCCAAAGTACGTACTCTGCTGTTCGCTCCATCCAAAATAACTCCAACTGCCTGGTGGCATGGAGGCAAGTGTTCAAAGAAAGAGTCAGCAAGGAAAGTGAAGTTGATCACAGAAGAATCAGACCAAGTTAAGTAACTGGTGATGCCGAAAGGAGTTTAAGACATGCAACGGGACTGAAAGCCCCAAAGCTCTTGGGAAATGATGAACGATGATGGCGATATGAGATGGATTATAAAGAATGGTTGACTCTTGACACTTGGATAAATGTCACACACAGTATGAGTGATCAGCGACGACATGATAGATTGTCGGGAATATAATGAGAAAAAATGAGGGAAGGAACACAAAAGGTGCACTGATAAACGACAACATCAGTGTTCACCTCCTGATGAACAGGGCAGGGAAACACGTTTTTGTGTCCATCATTCACAGCGGCTGGTGTATCCCAGAATTCACCAGATACTTTCACTATTTTACCAGCCGTGTTAGTTTTCAGAATAGAAGCAGCCACAGACAAAATGACCAGCTGCTGATGAAACACAAGAAGGAAGGAAAAGGGGAAGAATGAAAAGATGGCCCAGGTCATAACTGGAGTGAAAGATGGGAGACTTGAAAGATGGACTCTGACATGGTTTGCACAAACATGTGCACAACCACCAAAAACACATGCACACTACACATGACGAATCACACGCAATCCAGTGTTTTTTAGACTTACAGCACTGGGAGGGAACAGATGCCATTCGCCTTCTCTGGACCTCTTCCTGAGAGAGAGAGAGAGAGAGAGAGAGAGAGAGAGAGAGAGAGAGAGAGAAACAAAATATAATATATAATAAAAACATTTTAGCACAGTATTGGTAGTTAATCTGATTTATTAAACAATGTTGTAATAACAGATATTCACCATCAGGTGGCAGAAATCACTTGACAACAGAGCACAGTGCAACAGAACTTAACATGAAGTGAAAAGAAAGGAAAACACAGAAGTACAACAAGACAAAGCCCACTGACGGTCAAATGTAAAGATTTACACAAAAATCAAACTTTACTTTCTATTAATACTTTGCTGATCCCATGAAACCACAGCAGATATGTTATCAGCTCCACATTTTACATTTTTTGGCATGTTTGAACTTCTGCTGCACTTCGTCTCCATCACTAAGAGGAGTTTGTTTTCATAAAGAGACACAGTAAGTTCACATTTACACCCACAGGACCTCTCCACACCTCCCCAACTTCAGGAGGAGGCAGAGAGAGGAAAGTTTGTCCTTGCTGGGATCCCCCACTAGCATGTCAGCATTTAGACCCTCTTGTGTTGCTGTGTAATGTAATAACCCATGTAATGAATGATTTAACTGTCTAACCCATGATGCATCAGTGTTAGTTTGTCTTGGTGTCCTGATCGACTCTCTACTTTCCATTCTGCAGTAAGTTGGGGCGACACCGACATCATCATCCGCGGTGCTGAGATCCCCTCTGGAAGCCACGGTTCATCACTCCTCTGAGCTCAAGTGGACTCACCTCCTCGTGTATCCGCATGGTGTTGATCCGCTCCAGTTTGCTGGTCCAGTACTGGGCCTCGTCGTCCGGGATATCTGGACCGACAGACGGAGGGGAGGAAAGACAGAGGAGATGAATAAGCGACGGTGAAAGACGTGGAGGAGAGAATGTGGGTGGCGAGAGAAAGATACAGGAAACGTAGACACAAGGGATGTTTGGATGGATGGATGGATGGATGGATGGATGGATGGATGGATGGACAGAGAAAAAGAGGCATAAAGATGAAAGTAAGTGATAGAGGAAGAACATAAGAGCGAGAGAGA
>CABFOQ010036544.1:22797-36759 GCA_900660455.1 Gephyroberyx darwinii | reverse complement strand
GACCTACATGAAGGACCTCCTCCAGTTGAACCCTACAGCCGAATGGGTCATCAAAGCTGTGCAGCGATAAGATCATTCCCGGGCCACCTGACTCCTCCCATCATGCCCGGCTGGACGCTGGCCCGCTCCACTCTCCCTCCGCCATGCCTCACGTATTTGGACCATTTATTTGTAGCGTACAGATTTCAACATAGGCGGTCTACTATGGTTCCACACATTCAATCGGTCCTGAAACACCAAATGCTTCTGGCGTGAGTTTTCTCCTCTAACGGTGGACGGTGTTGTCAGTTATGAAAAAAGGGAAATGATGTCTGAATGACTCTGAACAATAAGAATAAATATGATGGTTGTCATGGCAATCAGTGCCACGGAGACAGACGTTTTCCCGGATGTACTGCCTCTGAGAAGTGTTGTCTGCAAATTTGTACAAAGCCCTCGGTAACCTCACCGTGGTGATGGCAATGTATATCTATATTATAGGTAATCTCTATTATAATCTATATTATAGGCATTTTGAGTGTACTGGTCTAGACCGCTTTGAAGTTTTATACCAGTAAAATATTATACCAAAAAAATGTTTAAAGTGCAGATTACGAAACAATGACTTCCCTACGGCAAGTATGGGACCTTATTAGAAAAATCCAATACCATCAAAATGATGCGGTCTTAAAAATCCTATCCAGAAACACTTTCATATTTTTCCACCCTGCCTCATGCTACTTACTGAATTATGTGCCTCTCATAGCACTTGCATGAAGTACAGGACAGTTGGACAGAAACCACTTGTTTAAGAAGAGATTTACCACTACTCCCAAAACAGTATTGTCACAATAATAATAAGTATTGTTATTCTATACTGTGATTTTTCGCAGTCAAATGAAATCTCAATTAATTAAAGCCATGAATCAATTACTAAGTCAAATAAATTCAAGGTCCTTCCGTCAGCCAAGCACTCTGATTATTACCTTTTTCATTGAAATCATTTTCAAGCATATATTCTTTTTTCATTAAAAAAAAATAAAGTGAATAGAAAATATCACAATATTGAAGAGTGGAAAGTCACATCCAACCCAAACCACAGTATACTATACACATTATAGGACATGGCTTTATTCTCACTCAGCTCTTTGAAACTGATTTTCTTGCAACAATTAAAGAACACTGGCACTATTTCTGGACCCCACACTCCAGGGCTGAGATTGCTTTTGATGGTTACGTATAGGGATCAGGTTCCCTGGGAGCGGGGGTGCCTCTGCTGGGGGGAAAGGGGGGGTATCTTCATGGGTTTCCAAGCTGGAGGGAGCCTTCAGAGGGGAGAGGTGATAATGAACTACGGGGGGAGCGGGGCCCAGTGTGACATCTCGTTAGGGGGATCCAGGATTTCTAGCGGAGCCCCTGTCTGGGACTCTTCGACGCTGGTCCCAGATCTGTTTTATGAGCAATAGCTGGCACAAACAACTCAGAGGCCCTGTTTCATTAGTCATTTTAAATTGCCCTCCTCGACTTCCCCTCGGCACTTCCCCTCCCCGCTGCACTCTTAGGTGCCGTTCCAATACTCCCAGAATGCATTGTGATCATTCATAATTTCCTGTGCATGAACCAACATCATGGAACAGGCGATATATAAGTGAATACAAAACAATATTCAGGGAATTTATGAAGTATTACTACATAACTTATTAAGTTAAGTATTAATTGCAATACTTAAATAATAAGTATTAGGTTGCTTAAGGGCAAGTGCATTCAGCTTCAATGGAAGTGCTGCATATCACCAGGTAGCGAGAGGAAGGCAAGGAGGGTGTGCTAGAAACCAATAATGAAACGGGGCCAAAAAGTCACCACTCCATGGTTTTCACAGCGATGACATCACTAACCGCTAACAGTCAACACTTCCAAGGCACATAATGATGACATCGCTTATTGTTCTTTAATGGTACGTCAACATTGTGGTACATTCGGACTTTTAAACCCTGGTTGTTTGCATTTGTTCATGAGTAAATCCATCTTTTTAAAGCCATTTCACACCAATGCAGTTTGAATAACCAGCGTGGAAATGTGAACGTTCAAATGTATTCACAAGACGACCTCATTGAATGTTGGTCTTGTTAATTGATGCACTTGTGTGAGTGAGTTCCAAAAGTATTTGGACAATTATACTTTTGGTTGTTTTTGTTTTGATTATTGGCTCTGTGCTCTCAATAGTTTGGATGTCAGTTGTTACATTGGCAAATGTTTTATTTATCCAGGAAGAAAAAATCTCATTGTGTCACAGATCTGATCTTCCCATGACTTACTTACAAGTCTTACTGGTTTCTCACTGTTTAGACAGCCAAAAGATTAAATCTGTATGACAGAATTAAACATCATACTGGAAAAATGGAAACAATGAACAATGTGTCACTGTCAAAATATTTGTATCACTCCTTGCCTTGTATTGTCCTTTTTACTGTGAATTATTTTCCTTATGACATTTCTTTGTCTTATTACTGACCACTAAAACTGCCTGTAAAAATGACCACTAAAACTACCTGTAAATAAACATGGGATTATTAAATAACATGTCATTTGATGTATGATTTTGTACTGTATGCAAAGCCAATAACAGTATCATGAGTGTATGCATTTTAAGTATGGCTGGAATACACACAGTCGCAAAAGTTAAACTACAACTGCAAATCTTTTACAAATTTACAAACTTACAAACGTTAATATACAACTACAAGTTGCAATACATTTGTGAAAATCAGGTTAAAGGCTGGGTTTATTTTTGAACAACTTTTTTTTAAAACATTCACAGATGTTAACTTACAGGTACATGTTACAAAACAGTTATTCAAGTGCGTCTGTAGGCGGTCGAAAGTTTTTACAGGACATGATTCTGAGATGTGTGAATCTAAGGTCGGACAAACCCTTGCCCAAAGACAGCCGAAGAATATGAGGAGATATGTCACGATCACAAAATCAAGGTCATAGTGTAAACAACGCTAGCATAGCAAATATGGCGTCGGGGCGGCGCCATAGAGGTTGAAGCTATCAGATGATGCGAGGGGGGAACATATTAATGTAGGAACAAGAAGAATCACAACGACAATTGATTCTAAATGTCTGTTTTCAACGTCGAAGTACCAATCTCGAGCAACTGCATTTGAGCCGTGAACACTTCTTGCCCGCCACTGGTCCATGATGCATTGCGCAAAATAGCGAGAGTTTTGCTGCATTGCCTGCCAACGGCGTTACGACTCATAGTAACTGTTGGGATATCTCTACTTGAAGCTAGCCTCGGATAGTGTTGTGGTGTCGTGGACAAGCCCATCAGGTAGAACAATTGTGTACGCACCTGATTGGGAGACGCATGTCTTGCTTCCAACCATTGGCTAGCATCACCCCAAACGTGCTGCGATTGGTCTAGTTGAGGAAATAGGAAGTATCGTTCAACAGTACCGTCTTATTAGCTAACTAACAGTGGTATCTGGTGACATTTAATAAAAGGCTAGATGTTTGCAACTCGTCGTTTGCACGAGATGTTTAGAATTCGCACGTTACACCTTGGCAGCCAGTTTTTAGACATAGCAATTGCGTCCGTTTCCGATATTGCTGCGTTTACGTCTTTTGTTTCGCTATGTTGCGTTAGCTAGCTTGTTAGCCAACGTCGTTAGCTCACCATAGGAAGCCAAATGGCTTGCTAGCCACTAAGTCTGCCAGCTTAGCATTTCATTTTTGTTAGCTAGCTACCCTGTGTGACAGCTAACGTTAACTGCTTGTCATCAGAAATAATATTATATGGTCTGTTTTCAGTCAGGGCTATGAGTTAGATTATAGATATTATTAATGCACGACTTACGATTTCAAAGTGGGACGAAACTGTAACTGGATGTTTTGTAATAGAAATATTCGCTGCGAGAGCTAGCAGGTGGTTAGCTTGTCATCAAAAACAATGGGCTGTAAAGGTTTTTTTAAAACGGCAAGGACACTTTATTTTTTGACCATTCTCCTGATATTCTTCGTCAAAGGAATAACAGCTGGTAAGTATAAAATGTCAACTTGGTAACTGTTACTGTCACAGTGGCTAATAGCGTTGGGTCAGTTGCTTGTACCTGGCGTTCCCTACTCCTTGCTAGCAGTTGCTTAACGTTACATTTGGCAGGTTTGTCCAGCTTAAGGCAACCCTATCTTTACTGATGTGGTATTTATTCTTTGCAGATGAAGAGCAATACGGGAATGATGTCCCAGAGTTAAAGGTAAGACATGAGCTATTTGATTATGGTCTTCAAGTTAGCGTAGTAAACAATCCCCCCCTCAGTTTGCCTGGGGGATTAATCTGCTAGCCAAAGTGTTTCATGGCTTCATCCACAAATCCTGTTATTGCAGATGTAGCTTGGTCTCATTTGCACAAGAGTAATAGGGATGATGTGTGCAGATTTCATTCGTCTATATTTAGGGCTTGCTTACTGTAATGATACTTAAACCAAAGCAATTTTGAATACAGCACAGCCCTCGTCTGCTGTGGTACTGTCCTTCTCAGTTAAGTCACATCACAACTAGCAGACACTTTCAAAGATAGGTATTGTATCACAGTTTTACTCTGTTTTAAGTTTATAATTCATCTACAAGGAGAATGATCTGAAAGATGATAATCTACAGCTGTTAGTGGTATTCAACAATATTCTGCCTGTTTTCAGTGTATAATGCGGTTTCCCCCTTTTCATCCATTCCTCTTTAATAAAACCTTGTCTTTTTCCTCCAGTCCTACCATGATCCAGACTCTGAAGAGGATGAGGTCCCAGTGGGGTCAAGGATTGTGGCAGGAGCCTCTGTGACCTCTGGCAGGAAAACCTCCCAGACAGAAGAGGAGAGACGGTCAGGGGATGGACTGCAGGACAGTGGCCTTGAGGGAGAGGAGAAGGAGGACTTGCCCAGCCAGCCTCCACCGATTGAGGAGAAGCCTAAAGAGGGTAAGAGCTAATAGTTAGCTTACTGTAAATTCTTCACTTAGTGCAGTGAGATTAAATGACCAGGAGGGCAAGGGCCACTGGTCTGTTAACTTTGAGCATGCACAGAGAGATAGTCAAGGTTATAAATTAAGCGCTTGAAAGGGCTTCTTTATTTTTTCATTTATTTTAACACTGAAGCTTCAACCCCTTTCTCTGTCTCCACTACTAAATACTCTCTCTATGCTCCCTTTGTCTTCCATTTGTTTTATTGATTTGCTTATGTGTCTTATCTGCATATGTGTGTGTGAGGTACAGATTATGAGTTTGCATGCTGTCTGTCATTGGTAGCGGGCTGCTATTTTATTACAGTGGTTTGAGGACTGCCTGTACAGTTGATGTCAGGAATGACTGGAGTAGCACACTGGCTGTCAGACTTTCCACTAGGAAAATTTGGCACCGGCTACTACAGGAGGAATTTTAGTTTGTTGTGGGACGGGATAAAACACAGTCATATATTATTTGTGCACTTCAAGAACACTTGCATGTTTATAGAGGAAAGGTGGCATCAAGGGAAAAAGATTACATTTGAGTGAAATATGCTTTTGGTCCTGTTAACGAATAGAGTAAGACAGAACTGAATCAGACAGATGCTTCTGGTTCAGTTCACTCATATGCATACTGAAAAGTGTCCAATAAATTCTGAGTCTGAAAACCTGTTGATAATGAGTGCTGAGAAACATCATAGGAACGAGGAAGGAATGTCACACTTGGGCAAATAAATCCCGGTCTCCAATAAAGCAGCGTGCACTCGCCGGCTGTTCTGTGGCCAAAAACACTTTGTTAATGAGAGAGGTCAGAGGAGACTGGACAGGCTTGTTCAAGCTAATAGAAAGATCACACATGCTCAAGTAACAGCTCTCTACAACAGTGGTGTGCAGAAGGGCACCTTGTTGCATCCATGCTGTGAAGAATTCAGGTTGTTCTGGAGGGAAAAGGGGGTCCTACCCGGTAGTAGATAGGTGTACCTAATAAAGTGGCCGGCGAGTGTATATGCCAATGGTTTAAAGTTAGATCACAGGAGTGACTATTCAGAAACTTTCTCAAACATTAAAAATGAATCTGTCAGTAGCCAGCTTGTCTGATGTGTCTGATGCAATGTCTTAGACCAGCCTGCCCCAGGCTTGTAGCAGTGGTAAATATTTAATATTTATATTGCCATTATACATATGTACATACATTTCATTGTCTCAGTACTCAATAAAGTTGAATTTAATCTATTCTAATCTAATCTATTGTTGCTTTATTTAGGTTTTGTTGCCCTCAGTTTATCACCCTGTCTTTATTCATTTCTTTTTTCAGAGAATAAAAAACGTTATTGTAACCTTGATATGCTAACCTGCCTTCAGCTTTGCCGGCTCTGAGCAAGGCAGCTGTGCGGTTTCAACATTGCTCAGCTCAACATTGGACAAATGGCTTATGTCCCATGAGAAATTAAAAACGCTTTTGCACCTGTGGCCCCTCTTGCAGTCCATTACATCAGTTTACCCTGAGATCAGTGTAGTTCCTGTAGCACGGCTTCTTACACAAAGCTCTATATTTAGCTTGTACAGAGATGAACCATTTTAGATTTGGGGGATAATTATTGTAATAAATGGAATTTCTTCACTGTTGTTAAATAATAATATGTACTCATACATTGTACTGTGTTAATAATAATAATAATAATAATAATACTAAGTAATGCAAAATACATAGTCATATTTAATATATTGCTAAAAATAAACAGCCCAATATTCTGTCCAATTATTGTCATCTTTCTGCTGCTTGCCCATGCTCTGCCTGACTCTTATACCTCTCCCCCCTTTTTTTTGGTTGATGCAGTTCCCGTGGTGAATGGAGGTACAGCCAATGGGGAGCCCTGTGTGTTCCCCTTTATGTTCCAGGGGAAGGAGTACTCGGACTGTACTACTGATGGACGGGGGGATGCACGGCTATGGTGCGCCACCACCTACGATTACGACCAGGAGAAGAAATGGGGCTTCTGTGAGAGTAAGTCTTGGACTGTGACAGAATAAACATTTAGCCAAAGCGAATGCCATTCATTTGTCACCTTTAGTTCCCTTTTGAAGACAAATTTGGCATGTCAGACTAACGTGTCTTCAACTCCTAACTGAAGATTAAAAGAGGAATATTTAGATGTACACTATATGGCCAAAAGTCAGTGGACACCTGACCATCACACCTCTATGAGCTTGCTGGACATCCCATTCTAAAACCATGGGCATTAATATGGAGTTGGACCCTTTGCAGCTATAACAGCCGCCACTCTTCTGGGAAGGCTTTCCACAAGCTTTTGTGTGTCTGTGGGAGTTTGTGCCCATTCAGCCAAAAGAGCATTTGTGAGGTCAGGCAGTGATGTTGGACGAGAAGGCCTGGCTCGCAATCGACGTTCTACTTCCTCCCAAAGGTGTTCAATGGGGTTGAGGTCAGGGCTCTGTGCAGGCCGATCGAGTTCCTCCACACCAAACTGGTCTAACCATGTCTTTATGGACCTCGCTTTGTGCACAGGGGCACAGTCATGCTGGAGCAGCAAAGGGCCTTCCCCAAACTGTTGCCACAAAGTTGGAAGCGCCCAATTGGCTAAAATGTCTTCGTATCCTGTAGGTAGTGTTCTCCTGGCATCCGCCAAGCCCAGATTCGTCCATCAGACTGCCAGATAGTGAAGCATGATTCATCACGCTTGCATGCAGCTGCTTGGCCACGGAGACCCATTTCATGAAGCTCCCAACGCACAGTTCTTGTGCTGATGTTGCTTCTAGAGGCAGTTTGAACTCTGTAGTGAGTGCTGCAACAGATGATTGGCGATGTGTACGCCCTACACGCTTCAGCACTCGTTGGCCCCGCTCTGTGAGATTGCATGGTCTACCACTTTGTGGCTGAGGTGTTGTTCCTCCTAGGCACTTCCACTTCACAATAATAGCACTTACAGGTGACCGGGGCACATCTAGTCACGTTTAAAGTCACTGAGCTCTTTACGACCCAATGTTTGTCTATGGAGATTTCATGGCTATGGGCTGGATTTTATCCACCTGTTAGCAATGGGTGTGGCTGAAACACCTGAGCTCAATAATTAGTAGGGGTGTCCACTGACTTTTGGCCATACAGTGTATATCATAGTGCAGCCTCAAACAGTGGCCTAATTGTTTAAAATGTTTGGTAAAAATGTTCCAGTGTCTCCTGTAGACGCCACACAAAGAATAAAAATACATGATGCAAATCAGTATCCAAATATGCAAATATCAATCTATGCAAACCACAAACCACTGAAACTGAAGGAAACGGGTCTGAGAGCAACCCATGGTTTCAGCTTAAAAATGACCCAAAGTTTCAGGAACACTTCTGTCATATACATATGATCAATGGCTTGTCCTCTCCTCCTCCCAGCCGAGGACCAGGAAGAGCTCAGACGGCAGGCAGAGGAGACCGAGGAGCAGTATCAGCTCGTCCTCCACATGCTCAACGCCACCACCAGGAAGAACCAGAAGAAAGAGTGAGTCTCCTCCTCTTGGTTTATTTCCTTGTTCTTTCTTGGTCTGCTTTGCATCCTCCCTTTTTGTCTGACTACCAATAATGTCACTCTCAGAACTAATACTCTTCACACCTTTATTCTAGTAAGGAAACATTTGGACTTGTTGATAACATGGGAGGTGTCTCCTCATGTGTGCGTTCATGCTCCTTATTTGTTGTAGATGTCAGCATACTGCTCGTTGTGTACACATTATCTTTGTTATGCTTGTGTTAATCCAACGTCACCCCTCCCACCTCTGCTTTCCCAACCACACTCTCAGGTTGTATGAAAAGCTGTTGAAAGTGGCAGAGAAAGGCCACCACAAAGCCATGGAGAAGGTGGCCTATGCCATGCTGTTTGGAGACTACATGGGCCAGAACGTTCCCAAGGCCAAAGAAATGTTTGAGAAGCTTGCCATAGAGGGCTCGCCGAAAGCTCAAATGGTACGGCCCTTCCTCTATTAACCACACACTCAATTTGTATTTCAAAATTGCAGTTGTGTGTACCTTGAACATTGCTTGTGTATTAGAGTACTTCCCTTGTTTTCCCATAGGCTCTTGGCTTTCTGTATGCTGCAGGGCTGGGAGTGAACTCCAGTCAAGCTAAGGTACCGTTTTTATTTGGTATGACTGTAATTCTGACTGTTTCTTTCCCAATATTATATTCAACGTGGATTCACTTATTGTCTCCATTCACTATTTTTCAGGCATTGGTTTACTACACCTTTGGAGCACTGGGTGGAAACTTAGTAGCTCATATGATTCTGGTGAGCTGATTGGTCAATCTGCTTTATACTTATATAAATAAATAAATAAATAAATAAAAGTATAAATGACATTTCTTTCTGTTGCCTTATTAGGGATATAGATACTGGGGAGGTGTGGGTGTTCCCCAGAGCTGTGAATCAGCACTGACCCACTATAGACTGGTAGCAAATCAAGGTGAGAATTTACTGCAAATGCATGCATTGGGTTGGGCAAGTCAGGAAAAGCATAACGTTCAGAAGTATTGTTCAGATTATTTTCGGACACGCAACCTGATCACTCATTTCCATTTGCCACACCACCCTCTCCACCTCCAGTGGCCAGTGACGTGTCCCTGTCAGGGGGCTCCGCGGTGCAAAGGATCAGGCTGCTGGATGAGGTGGAGAACCCTGGCTCCACCACTGGGATGTTGGAAGAGGACCTGATCCAGTACTACCAGTTCCTAGCTGAGAAAGGAGACGTACAAGCTCAGGTAAATTGGTCATCAGCATCCTTTGATCGCTCCAGCAATAAACAAATTGTTTTCTAAAGAGAAAATCATTCACACTTCAACTACTGGCGATGGACCTTGCATTTCTGGTTCCGTTTTGTAGTGTGGTGATGTATTTTTCTTATTCGCACAATGTCTGCACACATCTTCTCTGTGCCGGAGGGTTACTGCTGCTGTCTTTGTTTATATCATTGATTTAACTTGTAGGGAAAGAGGCACTTGACTCTGTTGCAGTTTAATAAACGGCTTAATAACAATAATTCGGTTGTTGTGTGGATGTAAACATACGTAGTGATTGGAGTACTAATTGTCAGTCCCCATAGCCATTCATGTTTTGATACTATGAAAAGTTCCCAGAGAGAAGCTTGCTATTTTAACTAGATACTCCTTCATTGCCCCAATAGATGGGACTAGGCCAGCTACACCTGCATGGAGGACGTGGAGTGGAACAGAATCACCAGGTACCATTTGTTTTCAATGTTGTTGTTTTTTTATTCTTGTCAAAATCGGTTGTATCTTGCACGTTAATAACTGGATTTCTGATGCTTCCTACCCAACAGAGGGCCTATGATTACTTCAACCAGGCTGCGAATGCAGGGAATACACATGCTATCGCTTTTCTCGGCAAGGTGGGTGAGATGTCTTTCAGGCCTTTTGTAACTTGTTCAAGTTATTAGTTATTGGTTTGTTATAAAAGCATTTATTTGCCAACAGAGGCTTGGGGTTTATTCACATAGGTTCTTGAAGAGCTCGAGTTTTGAGCCTTAAGAAGGATTGTGAGCCTTTCATAACCCTCCTTAAAATATGTCTCTATTTCACTTCAAAAGTGAATGGACATAAACATGTAAAACTCAGATTTACATTTTTAGTATGTGCCAGCTAAATATATCATAAATATCAGTCAATAAATTGGAGAGTGGGGAAATAAACAAAGCCAGTACTTGGGCCATTGTGTTTTAACAGAAGGGGGCGCCATAATGCATTTCTGGGTTAGGGCATTAATGTGGCTCTACATCAAGTTTTTGATTACCAATAGCTTCTGTACCTCCCTCTTTGCCACAGATGTACTCAGAAGGCAGCGAGTTTGTCCCTCAGAACAACGAGACTGCCCTGCAGTACTTTAAGAAGGCCTCTGACTTGGTAAGAGCTCAGCTGTCGATAACGTCTAACTTGGGGAGCGTATCCGGTGTGTAGTGTTTGCATCAGTGTTTATCGGTCCATGTATTGTTTGCATTGAAGCAAGAAGCGTTCCTATTACCTTATAGGTAGCAGTGTTAGAGATGTGTGTTAATGCTCCATGTGGTGCTCTTGTCCTCCAGGGGAACCCAGTGGGGCAAAGTGGCCTCGGCATGGCCTACCTATATGGAAGAGGTGTCCCAGTGGTAAGGAGCCTTTGCACATCACATCCATTGATGTTATTTCTAAGTTCTTTTGGGATGGCGATTCCCGCTCAGACCTATTTTTACCTCCAGTTTTTGCCTGTTGCTAACTTGACAGTTACTATAGTATATCAGTACTAGGATTAAAAATAAATTGAGATCTAAATCTCAGCAAAGTGAGGAGCCTTTAGGAGATTTTCATGTTTGATAACAAGCTAGCAGAGTTAGCGTCACTGAAATCAGCGCAGCCGTGTAAAAGTTGTGTGTGTTTGTGTCCTCAGAATTACGAGCTGGCTCTGAAGTACTTCCAGAAGGCGGCAGAACAGGGTTGGGTGGACGGACAACTCCAGCTGGGCACCATGTATTACAGTGAGTGTTTGGGGCTTTTCTGTGTCATGCGTGTGTGTGTACACACCTCTGCATTTGCTGCTTTGTCGTAGCACTGCACTTCCTTTTTGTCAAGTTTATCCTCTGTATGATTATGTTGGTTTTGTTTCCTATTTTCATTGTGCTCTACCATTTGCCTTCCTCAGAAAATGGTGTGGAAAGTGTAGCTGCTATAGCAGACTTGGAGTCACTAATGAAAAGATTGATTTTGTGTTGATTGGAGCATCAGAATCACATTTTTAAATATATATTAATTGCCACTGTTTGAATGTATGTATGTGATGATATGTGTATCATTTGAGCCTCAAGTGGAATATGATTGCTGTATTTTCCAACCCTTGAAACGTTTCATTTGTTTGTCTGTTCCCCTGGGAAACGGTGCCACGCTGTTCGCCCACCTTCATTCTGCTCACAACTCTCCCTTGGATAGTTGGATAGTTTAAAGATAGACCTATACTTTTCCCCTCTTAAAGTAATTCACTTTACTTCCTCAGAGGCTTTGAAAAACTTGTGTGTTTTCTTTGTTTGCTTCTTCTCTTCCCCCGGTTTGATTCAAAGTCTTTCTTTCTCTCTCTTCCCCTTGCCTTAGACGGCATCGGGGTGAAACGGGACTACAAGCAGGCGCTCAAGTT
Source organism: Gephyroberyx darwinii (assembly GCA_900660455.1). NCBI lineage: Eukaryota > Metazoa > Chordata > Actinopteri > Trachichthyiformes > Trachichthyidae > Gephyroberyx > Gephyroberyx darwinii. Next base: position 24,608 of record CABFOQ010036544.1, on the reverse strand, counting down.
CTTCAACCTGGCCTCGCAGCAAGGCCACATCCTGGCTTTCTACAACCTGGCCCAGATGCACGCCACCGGCACTGGTGTCATGCGCTCCTGCCACACCGCTGTGGAGGTGAGCGACCCTGCAGCTGCTGCTTCTACCTCTGTATAGCTTTCCTGGCTTTCTGGTAGCCTTGACCCATATTGATGTATCGTTACCTCCCATCATTTGTGGTACATTTTACACGTTCCTCTTATGTGTCATTCTAGGCCTTACACACTTGAGCTCACATTTCCTTAGACTCATATGAGTTCCGAACAGAAATTTGTACATTTTAGAAATCCAAATTATTGGGAGAAAAGTAATGACAGAGTTGTGCAGCAGTGTGTTACAGTTTGTGCCTGCATCTTGGTTGCAGCTCTTCAAGAATGTGTGTGAGCGTGGACGCTGGTCAGAGCGTCTGATGACAGCCTACGGCAGCTTCAAGGAGGGCAACATGGACGCAGCCCTGATCCAGTACCTGCTGCTGGCTGAGCAGGGCTATGAGGTGGCCCAGAGCAACGTGGCCTTCGTTCTGGACCAGAGTAAGAGAAACCATTAGCATCATGGGAGGAGAGGGTGACGGCTTGACCTTGACTCTTAATCAGCTTTTCACTTCTTTATTTAGTGTAAACTTTCCAGATTACAGTGTTGCTAAAAAGTAAATGTTCACATTTTATTTAACAGTGATCATCCGTAACCAATCATAGAATCTTATCTGTTGAACAATATTAAGTCCAGCTTTATCGATGTTGGGTTTGTCTTATCCATTTTTCCGAGACGGCCAATAAAGTTGCCAGTGCAGTGAAGATCAATCAATCTAGCTGAACAGGGGGCAGGTTCCAGGCAAGCAAGAAAGCCTGGTAATCAGATTCAGTCCCCATGAAAACCAGTCGGTTCATTTCTAACAATTGTAAAATTGCTTTTAATGAATCCGTCACTATGTGAAAGAGTACCTTGTGTTTCTGAGTAAAGATGTAGTTTCTGTGTGCTACTTAAATGGTCTAAATTGTTTCAAACAGGGGGGGCACACATCTTCAGTGAGAACGAGACCTACCCTCGGGCTTTGCTTCACTGGACAAGAGCTGCAGCACAGGGTCAGTCCATACACCAAACCACAGGTTTGCATGCACATATTTTGTGCCCAAGCTCAAACCAAGAGTCACCGAGATGCCATGGTACCAATTTGAACAAATGTTAGCTAAATTTGGTTACTCACAACAAAACCCACTGAGGAGACTTAAGCTGGTGCGTTTGATGGTCTTTTCCAGGTTACACTGTGGCGAGGATAAAACTAGGGGACTACCACTTCTACGGCTACGGGACAGATGTGGACTATGAAACAGCCGTCATCCACTACAGACTGGCATCAGAGCAGCAGCACAGCGCCCAGGCCATGTTTAACCTGGGCTACATGCACGAGAAAGGCTTGGGCATCAAACAGGTGGGCATGGGGCCTCACTGGTTGACCCCCCCCACACACACACACACACCTTTATCCAAACAAACACATAGAAACACCATAAGTTCAAAGATGACTTGCTTGCCTCAACCATGCCATCTGGCTCTGCAGGACATCCACCTAGCCAAGCGTTTCTACGACATGGCAGCTGAGGCCAGTCCTGATGCCCAAGTCCCAGTCTTCCTGGCGCTGTGCAAGTTGGGCCTGGTCTATGCTCTGCAGTACCTGCAGGATTTTAATGTGAGTACATGCTCTTAAATGCTCAACCCTTGAAGACCTTTTAAAATCTCTTTAAATTGGACCTCAGAATTGTACTAAGAAACTACTCACCCTTTC
>CABFOQ010036544.1:10890-22456 GCA_900660455.1 Gephyroberyx darwinii | reverse complement strand
CAAGCTGAGCCCCAGGCTCAAGGAGAGACACAAGCCCCGGCCCAGGCCCAACTGGAGCAGCAGGAGCAGCAGTGAGTGGAAGCCAGATGGAGTGAGGACAGTTAAAGACGGACAGAGAGGAGTGTGATCTAGGAGGCTCTACCAGCCTTCCCCACGGAGTAGCCATTGCTCACTAGCCAACTACCTGCTAGTGTGAGCAGAACTCCCACTGTTCCTGCTCCCCTGCGCATGCTAAAAAAAAAAAAAAGACTAGGACATCTACTGAACAGTTCAGTGTCACTACCCTCTTTCTCCATCAAAATATGCTGGTCCCCATGCTGAAGCAAGACAACGGGGATGTTTATGGACAATGCTATGGAAGAGAGACTGTCCAAAGGATAACACAGACTTGGGACTTATTAGTTTGTGACTCAGGGTATTGCCAGAGGCACCCGTCTCCTCTCCGTGGAATTAGCCATGGGGTTGCCAGATCAAAGGCATTTTGGACTAATCAGCGGATCAAACAGAGTAGTTGGAATCTGATATGTGTTTGTTTCTTCTCTCACTCACTTTTTAAAGGAGTCAAATTCAGTTGAACTGTCCCCCTCTTTTTGCCCAGTATTTAGAAAAAGGTGAATCTAAGAAAAAGAAAACTTTTGTTAGCCAGCTCTGTTCCCATTGATAAAGGAGTAGTCATGTTTTTTTTTTTGCTCTTTTACATGTTTTCTCCAGTATTTTTTCAGACTTGGCTTTCATGTGGGAGTATTTTTCTCTGAAGTTTTTGCCAACTTTTACTTTCACTAGTAACTTGTTTTCTTGACATTTGTTGGTGCATATTGTAAAGTTTAATACCTTTGCGTGCCCCCAATTCAAATGGCACTAGAAAGCTAATGTTCAGTTAGCATTAGCAACACTGCTAACTGTAACAAGCAATAACAAAATATCTTTGTTTAGCCATGTTATGTCATCAAGTATGAGAACAAGAAACCTCTCAGCTCTTCAGTTTTCAGTGATCTACAACTGCTGGACTGGTTTCTCAATAACGTGTGATGTGTGATGAGTAATTTAGATTTAAGCACACAGGTTGATGTTTGATTTTGCTTTTTTACCATGGCTGAGATGGCTAGAAAGAGAAAAAAAAAAGTGCTGACACACCTAAGTTGGTCTGAGCTGAGCTGTTATGCATATGCACTGGCGTATGCAGCACCAGTTTGAAAATCCTCAGAGATAAATCTTTCACTCTCCAAACTCGGTGCCTGATAGCAGAGTGCACAGGCTTTTAAAGATCCATTTTAAAGAGCAAATGTCAGTGAAGAATTTGTCTTTACAGCCTAGTTATTAAAAGCAGAGAACTGTTTGCACAATTCTTTGTAGGTGTGCATTGCATTTTCTGTGACATTTTTCCACCAACAGGTTTTGATCTCGTTGTAGCTCTTGGGTTTATGTAAGACAGCACTATTTGGCCCGGCGGTTGCTCTCATCCCACGTCCCCCCTTTGTAGTTTAATAGGTTTTGTGTTAGCTGAGGCAAGAACATTTGAGCCGCTTTAAAGATAGCAGTGCTTCAAACTCTTAGATTGTTGCTTTATCAGAGGAAATGGAAGAGATTTCTTTGTGTGTGGTTATGTAACTTCAGCTGTTGTGAGAATTTCCACCCCCTCACCAAAAGTCCAAGTTGGAGCTCTTCCCTACCTACTCCTTTCAGTTCAGATGGGCCCAAATTTGAGCTTGAAATGGGAAATGAATCAAGCAAATGTTAGATTAAGCAGAAAAGATATATTTAGGTACTTCATTTGGCCACATGCATTTTTTTCACTTAAGTTAAGTTGTTCATTTCAGTCCTTTTGTCTAATATATGGAGAAAGATTTAACTTTATCTGGCAATACATCTGTATGAAGTTGTATAGGACAGTAGAATGTTACTACCGGGATGATTAAAAGAATTTGTTCTTTAAATTATACCTGTCACAAATGACACTGATGTCCTCTGCATTCACTTTCATGAGAAAACGCGGTAGCATTGCTATCTACACAACCCGTTTTTTCTGTCTAAAAACAAAACACTGGTCCAGGTCGTCTAAAAGACTGCATTTTTACCATCTCAATGAAGTTTATAATGAAATTAATAAATGATATATGGATATTTAATGGCTGTCAGTTTTTATCTGTCGTTGTCCTGACTGCTAAAATGTGAAGGTGGAGGGTTATTTTCAATTCCAAAACGCAAAATAAAAATAATAATTATGTTTTAAAGTCAAACATAACATGAGGTAATGCCAGACAATGAATCTGCAGTCAAAGAAGGCACACTAATGTGAAAGAATTTCTGACAAGGCTAGCTATGTTTGGGTCCTAACAGAGGCTTTCTGCTTTGTGTTACTGGGCCTGCACTTTGTCGCTCAGCTTTTTTTGGGTGGGGGAGATAAGGCAAGCATCATAAAGTGACAGTGTTTTAACTGTGCGTCACATTGTCCAGTGTGTAGGAGTGACCCATTGACTGGCCCATACACACCACTATGGGGTGGCTTTGGATTGCCGTGGCAACATGTGCGCTAGCATCCTGCTCTGTCAAAGGTAAGTGCTAGAACAAGCAAGAGGGCAAACAACACACACACGAGCTACACATGTGAGTCTGTGTGGCTATATTGTTAGAGCAGTCTCTGTAACAGGGCCCTTGTTCAGGCAGGTTGTTTCTGGTTCCCATAATGGTGTGATCTGGTCACAAAAAACATTTAGGTATTTTAGACAGAAATGTAGAAAGAGCTAAGAGCGAAGTGAAGACTAATATAGTTGTCAAAACGTGAATTGAGAGACAATTTATGTACTGCAAATGGCGTTGTCCAGAGAAGATTACTCGTGGTCTTTTGTATTCTTTGAGATGAGTGTGGATATGTGGCTTTTGGGGCCTTTTGAAAAGGTTTACATGGACACACTGGAAATAATCTTTCTCTCCGAGGCAACAAGTGGTGGTGGGAATATGAAGAAGGGATAAGACACTACAGCAAGGAGGCTCTCAACAAGGTACTGTCCCATTTGATCTCCTAACTGAACACACAAATGTACGAAGGAAAAAGAGGTATAATTTTATTCACCGGATGAGATCGATCTAAAACTCACGACAGAAATGATCTTAGTTCAATTCATTTTATTGTATCTTCATATAACAAGGAAAGTCAATTGAGAACAAATTCTTATTCAGTGACCAAAAGGCCTTTTTGAGGGGGGAGCAGCGGCAACGCTTCAAAATAAAGATACAACAAAGAGCATACTGAACATAGACACAGACAATTAGACAAAATGAAATAGCAAGAAAATGTATTATAGAATATAAGAACATAATATAATGAATTAAGAGTGCGTACATAACTACAGGTAACCTACATTTAAGATTAGAGTCTGGTTACTGCCGTGTGACAACAGACAACACCACATGGACCGGCAGGCATCCAGAGTATGTGCAGAACAAGCAGCTACAACAGACTGAAGACATAAAGCAAAACAAGGGGGGGTCAGATGAAGTTGAACATATTCAGAGTTGGTAGGAATACGATGTCCTGTTGTTGAGTCCTGCAAAGAAATGAAAGAAATGTGTTTACCTGTAAGGAGGATTATCACATATATGAGAAGTATTTCATTGGACTGAAGAGGCAGAGGACATAGTAGAGCACATGATACTTCTGACCTTGTGCTGTGTCTTCTGTCTTTGTTTCTTCCGTCAGGAGTTTCCAGAGAAAACCAGACCAGTGAACTTCAAACATCCTCTGTTCCAGTGCCCGGACATGAGCCCTTCTCCCTCCATCCCTTCTTCAGGTCGGTCCAGATCAGACCATCCTCTGTGGTCAAACACTTCAAACGTCACACTCGATTGATCGCCTCTCTTTCTCTCCATTCTCATCTTTTCTTTTGCCCCGTTGTCTAGTTGAATTAGTGAAGGTGGCGGATATCAAAGTCATCGCAGCTTTGGGGGATTCTCTGACAGTAGGTGTTATTTATTATTGTTCTCAACTGGACTGTTACGGTTACAGTATTATTAATACATGACACAATGTCTGCCATCTGTGGTTGCTGTTATTGCCAGACAATGCTGTAGTGCACCGACATTTTCGAGGGGCCACAAATTTACATTGCATTTGACATTGTTTATGGAAGGAGCTATGAAACGAGATGAATGAGAGATAAGCTACTACACAATTACAAAATATTACAAATAAAAAGCAAGTTTCATTGGCCATGACAGTAGTTTTGCCAGATTTTGTATCATTACTGTACTACCTGTGAGTAACAGCTGAAATGATTGTCAAATGTCAGTTATCCGTTGTGACATTTACATTGAGTAAATGTTTCATGACACTAGATCAATTCAAAATACATTGTGACATTTTCAGACAGCCATAGGCGCCAATGCCACCACTGTCCTCGGGATCCCTATTGAGTTCCGTCACGTGTCATGGAGGTAACGTTCTTGTGTATGAAACTGTAATGGGCCTCTCACACAACAAAAGACTAATATTATCTGTCAGTGGTGATTCAAATGACCAATTAGAGCTCTATTGTAGCTGTCCTGGATGTAGAGAGCTTACAGTACCCTTGATACTCACGGCTCTTAACCTTTTTGATGATGAGGCATAATGTCACTCAAACAATTGTGTCATTATATTAGAGGACCAACAAATGCAGTGAGAATTTCCTCTTCTTCTCACAATGTTTTTAGGGTGTTCAACTTCAAAAAGAGACAATAAATTGGCAATTGATGTGTTGGCAATAATAATGTTTTCTTTGATGCTTCATCATTCTGTATCTCACAGCATCGGAGGCTATGGGTCATTCCAAGATGTCATTACATTGGCCAGTAAGGGTGTTTCAACCTCTGATAATATTTCATCCTTCTCTGAAAATTATTATTTTATTTATTTGTATTTATTTAATTTGTTTCTAATCGCGTATTTTAGACATTATCAAGTTGTTCAATCCCAAGCTGATTGGTGCAGCTCCCAGCAAGACAGTCCACGGGACCCCGGCCCCCCTCAGTGAAACAGGCTTCAACCTGGCCGTGACCGGACACAACACCTTGTAGGCATCTCCAGTGTGGCATGCACTACCTTCAGTTTACAGCGATAGGAAACCAGTGAAATCAGTCCTCTTTCTCTCCCATAGGGATCAGTAAAGTTTCATGTAATCTACCCAACAGGTTTAAAACACTGTACTTTCAAACATTTGAAACAGTTAACCATTGCTTGTTTGTATTCAATGCAACTAATGAGATCATATGAAAAGGAAAACCCTGCAACCTGATTTTTATTATGACATTTATTAGTGTAACTTTTATCTGAAACAATAAAACGTATTATTGGACCACACGAAAACACCATTGTTTAACATCAAATAGTTCAGCTTCTGTGATTCTGTGAAATTCAGTTGATTTTCTGATGATGTTCAACAAAGGTTTTATTACTCTTTCTTTTTAGCAATCTCCCTGGCCAGACACGACATTTGATTGACACACTGAGAAGTTACGAGGTACAGTAATGCCCCAGCTTTTCTGAAGTACAAATGTGGAAGCGTGAGAGGTTGGCCTGGTGATCGCCAGACCCTGACCAACTATGTTCTCTGACCCCTCTGATGACATGAATGCTTGGATTGGATGGTTCTTAAAGAGTAAATTATGAAATCCTCAAAATATTTGGACATGTCATCTTCATATCAATCACCACTCCTCTCATTGCTCTCGTCTCAGGGTCTGAACTTTGAGGAGGACTGGAAGCTTCTCACCATTCTCATAGGCATGAATGATATCTGTGATTACTGCAAAGATAAGGTCTGTGTTTTCCTCAACTGATCAAAGACTCGAGCTGGGCAGTGTTCAAAATGTCGGCCATATTATTAAGCTGAGTTTCCATGTTGTTTCTAGGTTCTCTTTTCAGTGGACAACTTCATTCACTACATGACTGTCTCCTTGGAAATGCTTATGAATGAGGTAAAAAAACAAAAAAGAAGTATGTTTTTGGTTAACCACTTAAATGTACTTGTTACTTTTAAAACATACTCATGGTTTCTCCATGTTGTGCTTCAGGTTCCTCGTATGATCATCAACGTTGTTCAGATCCTGCCCATGGAGACCCTCAGGGAGGTCCAGAAGCCCACGCCAGGCTGCCTGCTCCAGCGGTGAGGCACTCTTCCTCCTCGGCTCATGAGATCCACCAGAGTAATAAGAGAAGCTGCGAGACATTACTTGAGTGCAGCATCAGAGTCAAGAACCTTGACCTTTAACTCATGTTGCACTCAGAGGAAGATGTTGTGAATGCAGCTGAACAGAGTGACATGAACGTGTGCATCAGACATCAATGATTGCATCTGGTCAAATCCTGAGTGTGAAAGCTAAGTGATAGTTAAGCTTGATAGTTAAGCTTTCAGTGTTTTTGTTCAGTTTATACTTGATTTCTCTGTCAAATTAAGTTTTAAAATAACCGAAGGCTTGGCATTTTTTGCTTTCTCTATAATCCCTGCAGTATCTTTCGCCTCTTTTTTCTCACTCTGATTTAGGTCTTTCTGCTCTTGCCTGATAAAGCCGGTAGGCAGTTCTCCTGAACTACGGGAGCTGGTGGAAGTCAATCTGGAGTTCCAGGTGGAGTTCATCCCTCGTATTTGATCAAGCAGCATAAATGGAAATGCCATTTTAGATGATTATTATCCACTTATCATTCAATGGCAACTACGGTGCATGGACCCTAACAATATTTCTTTTATGTGTCAATTCAACATTTAACATTTTTTGCAAGTAATTTGCCTGTTTGCACTTATTGATAACACAAGTCAGAAAAACGGCAGAGAAACATATTTTCACATCACTTCTTTCTCCAGAAAAGGCTTGAGCAGCTGCTACACAGTGATCGTTTCTTCGCGGAGGACTTTGCAGTTGTTCTTCAGCCCTTTCTGAAACATGCTGACCCGCCCCGCCTCCCGGTAATCTATCCAGCCTTTAAAGGCCACAGCGATATCAAAGTGGCATAAGTGTCGGGCTAAATTAGATAAATCAATGTGAAACCTTACACAGTAGTGATGGAATCGTTCAAGGAAATTGAGTTTGATGAATGCAGCTTTCGGCTTTGTTAACATGAGGCTGAAATGACAGAGAAGCCATGTTCCAACTCACTCCATCAGGAAATCAAAACCAGTTGTTTGTCTCCTTGAGTAGAACGGGAAGATCGATATGACCTTCTTCACTCACGACTGCTTCCACTTCACCATGAAGGGACACGAGGAGCTGGCCAAGGGGGTGTGGAACAACATGGTGAGCAAGGAGTTATACTAGATAGTTATACTAACTCTCGATACAGAGAGGTCAAAAGTCACCTACTGCCCCTTTCCAGTTCAGAAGGATCAATTTTTTGAACAATTGTCGTGTAACAGTGCTCACGAAAGAACGGTAGATAATCAAATTGAAAAACTGTTTTCAAGATCTATATTGGTTTTGTTGTTTACTGAAAGTGACTTTTGTGATCAGTGCTGGAAAGCATTTCTAAGGCTTACGTTTTAAAATTGCTGTGAATTGTGAATACTATATACTAGTAATTTCTCATGCCTTGGTTGTCTCCTGCTCACAGTTTCAGCCTGAGGGAGGGAAGTTCATGGTGAGCAGTTTCTCTGACTCCATCAATCTCATCTGTCCACCTATGGTAAGAAAGGTTTGAATGTGAGAATGTCTTTGCTACCTCTGGGGCAGCATGTATGACCCTTGAAAAGTTTCAGGCATTATTCATCTAACAATCAACCAAGGCACTACATGATGAGTTGCAATATTCCTCAATGCTCTGCTTTGAGACTCAGCTAAAAGTCATCATAACTGACCCTAGACTTGTGCCTTTGGTCAGTGAACCTCTGTCTTCTCTTTGCAGGATCATCCGTACATCTTCACCAGACCAACTGCAGCCAAGACAGACCAGCCCTCAATTCATTCTGCTGCTCCATCACTGGCAGTCATCCTCCTGTTTCTCCTGCTCCTCGTGGGTTTCGGAGTTCTGTAGCTCTCCTCTGTCTGTAGTATTTCCAAAGCATGTCACCGCTATATTGGTTGTGACTGAGGCAGGGAATACAGTGGCAAAGAGAAGTGTGTGAGCCATGTGTTTTTTTTGTCTAATGTGGAATCAAAGTGACATCTAAAGCTACACTGGGAAATTTTGCACGTTGGCAGCCCCAAATGGCAGCGAGAGGCCACTGATTGAAGTTTGAAGACTTGAAATCCTGCAATATAACGTCAGTAAACTTCTTGGTGGTTGGTGGAGGTGATGGTTCAGCCATCGTTGTCCAGCCCAATGTTCATGCTGCTGTTTAGGAGCAAGTTTTCGATTTCGCTCTTCAGTTGGTTGGTCCGTCACGTCCTGTGTGTGGAGAAGATTCCCCGCCAGTGACCATACCTGACACCAGAACCTCATTTGGGCGAATACAATTATTTATGTGACAAAAATATAAGATTTAGGCCTAAGTAGCCTTTACACAAAAAGTGAATATCTAGTAATTCTGGCCAAATGCTTCCTCTAAGGGTTGGTCAGTCTCTCAGGGCCTGGGCAGAATTCTGAGCCGAAAGTATTTCAACTTTACAGGAAACATTATTTTTGTTATTGTTTTTATGAAGATTTTAACCTATTACTGAAATGGAGGTGCAGACAAAACAATATTCAGGGAGAGTGGACTGAGCATGCATGCTCATTTTCAATCAAACACTGCTTCGCTTTCTTACTGTTAAACACATTCACACCAAGAATGACCACTGAGCAGCTCCACCAGGACAGCTGGGGTTCAAGGGCATCTCAGCGGGGGGTTTGAGGGAGGGCAAAGCATTTTCCATCCACTTTCCCCACCCAGATTTTCCCAGATGGTCCGAGGATTCAGAGTGGAGACCTTCTAGTTACAATCGTGTTTCTTTAACCTCTAGGCTGCTGCTTGCTGCTGTTCTGTCCTACAAAAACTGCATTATCATGCCCTGAGCACCATAGGAGCCACTACAGTAGGCACATTGTTGTTCTGATGCTGTGAAAAGCAAAAATACTAAATATTGTTTATCACATTGGATGGTGAGCATCAGTTCAGTGCTATTTATCTACACATAGAATATCATGGGATAAGATCATCTACTGCAGTTGAACTGCCCATTCATCTTCTCTCATCATGCAGTGTGAGTAAGGACTATATAGTTGTTTTTCCACTGTAGGAACTATCCAGGAACTTAGTACTATTGGCACTTAGTTCCAGGAACTTCAACCTTTCCCACCGGGGAAACTAGCTCTGAAAAAGTTCCTCTTGGATATTTCCGGGACCCAAAAAAAGCTCCTGCTGTAGTACTTTTTTGGTGACCAGGAACCAGGACTGAACACCGCTGATGCAGGCTACGCAAAAAACACCGAGTCCGCCAACCGTCGTGCTTGTTCAATACTGGTAGCAAACTCATTTCGTATCTCATCAAACACGTCTCGCAGTTATTTATTGTTTTGGAAAAGGGACCGATGGACCGACGACGAGGTACAGGCATGTTTTACATGTTTGCTGTGTTGAAATTGCCGCTGTTTTTGTGGGGGTCGTCGCGTATCTAAATGACGTTTGAAACTAAACTTTTGTCGCGTCACATACTCCTTATTTGCGTAATCTCCCAGGTACTGTGGTGCGGTGGGAAAACCTCAAACTCTTTTGGGGAACTAAAAAGGTTCCTGCTGAGAAGGTTCCTGCTCAAAAAAGTACCCAAAAGGTTCAGGTTCCTGTGGTGGAAAAACGACTTTTGTAATGACCATTACATAGAATTACACAGAACAACAGTGCAGGTGAAAGCTATATTAAGCTCATCTCATGTTACTTGGATTTGAAATGTTAATTTATCTCTGTGGTACCTATTGAATGCAAACATGACAGACCACACGTATGCATTCAGCATAGCAGAGTTGAATTGTATAGAGTAGAATAGGGTGGTTTTTGAAAATCTTGTTTCAAGGTAAACATGTTTTGTATATATAATGCAGGCATAATCCTGTTTGCCTTTGGATGGGTTACTTGAGAGGTTCTTTTTGTTTCTTTGAAGAATGTGATTATTAAGCACAACATTTGAGGAACAATCTACAATAAATAACACATGACCATCAGCATGCATTTATTATTATGGCTAATAGAGACATTTGAAACTTGGGAAATGTAGAAGAGGGATGTTTTAGCAGTTACCACCTATGTATTTGAATTAAGCTTAATATTTGGGATCTAAAAGTTATATATTCTGTGAAACTAATATTTGATTTAATTGCGTATTTTATTTAATATTAATATTATGCTTATCTACATTTTGTATCATTTGTCTTTAATGATTCTGTGTCATGGGATTTCATAACAACCTTATCATTACATTCTAGAAAAACTGTTTTCATGTTCAAACAAAGCCAACGCTGGTTTATACAGGACAAATATGGATCCACCTCTGACGCAGATTGGCCTTTATTGTTTCTCCGAAAGCATTATGAGATCTTTGGGATCTCGGACCATGATGAAATAGGAAATTTGAAACAGCAAACAGTCACACCCACGCCTAGCAAGCCTTTCATTGTCATTTTTAATGAATGTGTCAGTAACAAAAGAGAAAATGACCAGCAAGCCCAATGTACATCTGAGACTGAATGCTTAGGTAAGAGGCTTAAGTAAGCAAACAATTGTAGTTTACATTGGTCATATATGCAATAAATCTCATCGACTTATATAGCTCATAAATACTGTAATGATATGGTGAAATGTACAACAGCTTAAATAAAAATGTCATTATTCTATATACAGAATAAGGACATGAACAAAAGTCTTCTCTCACATTTCAGAATGTTTGGTTTTAATAAAGAACTTATCATGGGAATATAACTACAGTAGGCCAATTCATAATAATTCCTGCATTGTAAATATTTATTTCCTCATGCTGATATTACACAAGGCTTTCAGTAGCTTAAAAAAACCTCATTCAAAGGAGAACTGGCATGGATTTAAAACTTTCTAATGTCAAAATTAGGACACTAATTATATTACAGCAAGACATTTTGGTCATTTTGTAGACAGCACATAGTTTTTCATCTATCAGAAGTCTCTAGATGTAAAGTGTTTATTTCAAGTGGAGGATCTGCTGGAAAAGAACTATAATTGACACTATAATAATCTGCACTTTGATCTCATTGTCACATTAAAAATGCCAAGAGTATGAATCCAAAACAAAATATACTACTGTGCAAATACATATCACTCACTATATTGTAGTTATTAGGATGTATATGGTCATTGTTGCATTATGCTGCATACTCTTTACTTCCATTTAATGTCAACCCATTTCTGAAATTGCCCTACCTGCATTGATGAGTTATGAAACGGATCAAATGTGCCTTTCATTTTGTCCGCATTGAAGGCACCTGCTCACAAAATGGATAAACATGGTTAGACAGTAGGCACTGTCACAGCAATGACAGTTCATTTTCAATTAACTGTCACCATAGCAACACATTCACATTAGTCAAGAGACATGATCAGCAAATAAGATGATAAAGCCTTTGTCCTAGATACACATGGGCACACCAACTAGAAGA
>CABFOQ010036542.1:0-11945 GCA_900660455.1 Gephyroberyx darwinii | reverse complement strand
CGTTCAAACTTTGAAAAATTCAGCATAGTCTAGAATGAGCATCTATTTTTCAAATTTTTGTCTCTCTTCTCTCCCTCTCTTCTGTCTCTATTTCTCTCTTTCTCTTATCTCTCTGTCTCTCTTCTATCTCTTTTTGTCTCTATCTCTCTACCCCTCTCTCTCTAGCAAGCACACACATTTTCTTCAGAAAATTGAACCTTTTCTAGTTTATATAATATAATTTAATGTACATGAAATGTGCAGAAAGTTTTTTACATTGTGGAAATGTCTTTTTCTGCCTATGTCCCCCGTCATTTTTGTATCAGTATCGTTGCAACGGGCCGAAGCAGTCAATGCAGCATCGTCTCCACTGTAATGAAATCCAAGATTTGCGCAATGCGCAGACGCAAAGTGCCGAAGAAGAGGCATCTGTCAGCCATCTTGGATTTCATTACAATGGAAATGTTGGAGTATACCTGTCTTTAACAAAGTATAAAAGTTTATTTGTGCATAGGAGATGGAGCACCACCCGCCGCCCCACAAGTAGACAAGTGAAGGATTATGGACATCTGGTTAGGTCAGTGAAATTCGACGTATTGGTTTCGTCATCGGGAAAAAGTCAATGGAGCAGGAAAGGACCCTATGGGAGAAGTAAACAGCCATATGATGAAAGAGAGAGAAAAAAGGTCCTGGATCAGATCTACTCATAACCAAGAATTCACTATAATAATAATCCCTTTATTTATATTGTATTTATTCTCCTGTATCTACACTGGTTTTAAACTGCAACACGTCTGTCTGCAGAGCGACGAGGTGTCAGTCCAACCCACCACCACAGCAAACAAGCTGCTGTGGTGGTGGGTTGGACTGACACCTCTGCTGCAGAGCATGCACCAGGTTGTACAGTCATAAGAACAGACAGTCAGCAGAGTCTTAGTGCGGAGCAGTGGTTTTATTGCAATAGATTAGTTACAGTAAATAATAATCTTCTACTTCTTCCAAATGTTGATAATGTAACGGTCAGGAGGATTCACTTAAATTAGAGATTAATCAATTTATCAGATTTATCAGCTCAGAGGATTATCAATTTTGAAAGTTGAGCTACCATGAAACCAAAAGCAGGATGTTACTGTATTTCCTACATGCCACCCTCTGCCCTCAGTTATCAATATACCTGCACCAACCATTTGTTAAAAAAAAATAAAATAAAATAAAAAAAAATAAAATAAAATGATCAGCGCTTCCAGGATCCGTCTAAATATCAGATGATTGACAGACCTGTAGCATTTAGTCAATACTCAAATGATGCTTTACGTCAAGAATGCTTTCTGAACTATTACTATAATATCATCTAAAGTCTAAACATATTCTCAGAACTCAGAACTAATTGAATTATTTATGTATGTCATTTTGTTGTCATGGTGATCCCTCCAAGCTGAGGCAGTGGAACACCTGTCAATCAAAACAGAATGATGGACATATCAAACCAAAACAAGGAAGAGAGTTTCAGTTAACTAAATTGCCAACAAAGAAGATACAATTAAGCTTGTCATATAACTGCATAGTAGACACAACAGCACTTTTCACCACATTTGGAGAGATTTTACTGTATTCTGTGATACACAAACCTATCACTGCTGTTGGGAAAAAAACATCACTTTGTGTTTTTACTTAGTAGTTTAGTTTCCATGATCATTTATGTTTTGACTGAGTTTTATGACCCTTGGGCCCTGGAAACCTGTTAAACCCCATTGTATAATTTCAAAAATTCATCAGGGGCATCCATGAGAAAATAAGCATTCCCTCCCTTTCTTTCTTCCTGAAAAACATACATGGTTTATACCTGACAGTAGCAATATGCCTGTGCGACATGGTGATACTATACTGTTCTACAGTGCTTTATGTGAGAGTGATTATTTGGTGCTTATCAACACACCTGTGATGTTATTGCTTGGGACCTCCTCACTCGTCCAGACTCTTCTTGGAGGATCCATCCCTGGTCTTTGCCCTCAGCTTGTTCACCTGAGACTCGGCGATGTCGGCCCTCTCCTCGGCCTCCTCTAACTCATGCTGCAGCTTGCGGAACTTGGCCATGTTGACATTTGCTGCCTCCTCAGCTTCCTCAGCTGTGCGCTTATAGGACTTGACCTTCAGCTGCAGTTTATCCACCAGGTCCTGGAGCCGAGCCATGTTCTTGCGGTCTTCCTCTGTCTGGTAAGTGAGCTCCTTGATGCGCCGTTCGTACTTGCGCATCCCTTTGATGGACTCTGTTCCTCTTTTCTGCTCTGCCTCCAGCTCATTCTCCAGTTCCTTGATGCGTCCCTCCAGCTTCTGAAGCTGCTTTTTGCCACCCTTCATGGCTATCTGCTCGGCCTCATCCAGGCGGTGCTGCAAGTCTTTAATGGTCTGCTCCATGTTCTTCTTCATGCGCTCTAGATGGGCACAGGTGTCCTGCTCCTTCTTCAGCTCTTCAGCCATCATGGCTGCATCAGTGATGGCCTTCTTAGCCTTCTCCTCAGCATTGCGGTTCTCTTGTATGGCTTCCTCCAACTCACTCTGCATGTGGAGAAGGTCTGCCTCATGCTTTTTCTTCTGATTAATGAGGCTGGTGTTCTGGGAGTGCAGAAGCTGCATGCGCTCTGTTGCGTCAGTCAGCTCCTGTTCGGCCAACTTCCGACCTCGTTCCGTCTGCTCCAAGGCGGCTCTCACTTCCTCCAGCTCAGCCTGGATCAGATTGTGTCTGCGTTCCAGCAGAGCAATATTCTCTCTCAGGTCGTCGTTCCCATGCGACGCATCATCTAGCTGTAACTGAGCGTCTTTCAGGAATGCCTGGAGGCTCTTAAGCTGTTTCTGTGCATCGGCTGCCTGCCTGTTGGCTTGGCTGAGCTGTATTTCCATCTCATTGAGGTCACCTTCCATCTTCTTCTTAACTCTCAGGGCCTCGTTGCGGCTCCTGGTCTCAGATTCTAGAGAGGACTGGAGGGACTCAACCATTCGTTGGTAGTTTCTCTTGGCCTGCTCCATTTCCTCATCTTTTTCAGCCAGTTTCCGCTCCAAGTCAGCCTTTACTTGGTTGAACTCTAGCTGGGCTCGGAGGATCTTGCTCTCTTCATGCTCCAGGGAACCCTCTGCTTCCTCCAGTGCTGACTGGAGTTCGGCTTTTTCTTGCTCCAGCTGCTTCCGAAGCTTCTCCAGTTCATGAGTGCTCTTGCCACCCTCACCAAGTTGGTCTGTGAGGTCAGAGATCTCCTCTTGAAGGTTCTTATTCTCTCTCTTTGTGGTCTCAAGTTGATCCAAGGACTCCTCATAGGCGTTCTTCAGTTTGAAGAGTTCAGTGCTCAGAGACCGAGCCTCCTTCTGAGAGGCCTCCAGTTCACATTGTGACTCCTCATACTTTTGCTTCCACTCAGCCATGACTTTGTCAAAAGCTCTTTGCTTTTTGTCCAGGGATGCTGATGCTGCATTGGATCTCTCAAGGTCCAACATCAGATCCTCAATCTCATTTTGGAGACGGTGCTTGGTTTTCTCAAGGGAGGAACACTTCGCATTCACAGCCTCAATGGCCTCCTCTGCTTCCTGCAGCCTCTGAACCAGCTTCTTCTTTGCATCTTCTAGTTCCTCTGTTCTCTGGATTCCATCAGTTTCATATTTTGTCCTCCATGTTGAGACCTCGGTGTTGGCTTTGGACAGTGCTCTCTGCAACTCAGCCTTGGCCTCCTGCTCCTCTTCAAACTGCTCTCTGAGCAGATCACAGTCATGACGGGCAGATTGCACAGCATGGGCAAGGGCATTCTTTGCCTTGATTTCCTCTTCCAGCTGTCTGCGTAGATCTTCCAACTGCTGGGTGTAAGAGCTCTTCCCTCTGGTCAGCTGTGATATCAGACACTCCTTCTCCTCCAGCTGACGTCCAAGCTCTCCGTTTTCAGTGAGCAACTTGGCCCTCTGGGTGGTGAAGTCATTGATGGTCCTTTGAGCCTCTTCATATTTACTCTTGTACTCATTCATGTTGTCTTCCATTGAACGGCATATCTTCTCAATGTTTGACTTGGCCTTTACCACACTTTCAATATTGGATGACAAGTCATCCAACTCCAGCTTCAGCTCACTCTTTTCCTTCTCCAGCTTCTGCTTGACGCGCTGCAGGTTATCAATCTGTTCACCCAGTTCAGCCACGCTATCAGCATGCTTCTTCCTCAGGGAGGCTGCAGTAGCCTCATGTTGGAGGGTGGACTCCTCCAGCTCTCTGCGCAGCTTCTGGAATTCAGAATCTCTCTTCTTATTGAGTTCCACCTGGGCAGATGTGGCGCCGCCAGCTTCCTCCAGGCGCTCACTAATGTCCTCCAGCTCACGAGAAAGATCAGATCGCTGCTTTTCTACTTTAGCCCGGGCTGCACGCTCAGCCTCCAGCTCCTCTTCAAGCTCTTCAATTCTTGCCTGGTTTTCTTTCAGCTTCTTTTGTAGCTGAACTCCAGTCATCTGCTCATCCTCTATTCTTCCATTCATCTGAGTGACCTCAAAGTCTTTCTTCTTGAGTTTCTCCTCCAGCTGTTGTTTGTCATTCTCTAAATCCATCAAACTCTCCTGGGTCAGTTTCAGGTCTCCCTCGAGTTTCCTCTTTGAGCGCTCAAGGTCCATCCTGACTTTCTTTTCTTGCTCCAAGGAGCCCTCCAGATCATCCACCTGTTGCTCCAGCTTAGCTTTGGCTTTGGTCAAGGTGTTGGCTTTGTCTTCTTCACTCTGAAGGTCATCCAGTATCTGCTGATGAGCCTCCTGCAGTGCTTTCTTCTCTTTGGTTAACTTCATGCAGTTCTCATCCTGGGAAGCCATCTCTTCAGTGAGATTTTTCACTTTGTTCTCTGTGGCATGTTTCTCTTTTTCAACCTTGGCCAATGTTAGCTCAAGGTCATCTATATCTTTCTTCAACTCGGAGCACTCATCTTCCAGCTTTCGTTTCTTAGCTGTGAGATCTGCATTCATCTCCTCTTCATCCTCCATTCTTTCTGTCATCTCTTTCAACTTGGCTTCGAGTTGAATCTTGCTCTTTATAAGTTGTTCGCATCGTTCTTCAGCATCTGTTAATGTATCCTGCTCAGACTGAATTTGCAGAGTTAGGTCATTCTTCTCTTGGAGAAGAGCCACCATTTTCTCCTCTAGCTCTTTTCGTCTTGCTTCAGATTTCTCCAGGGCTTCCTTCAACTTGTTGAACTCGTCCTTCATGTTGGCCATCTCCTTCTCTGACTCGGCGCTCTTCAGCAGGGGCTTGATTTTGAAGAACAACTTCATCCAGGGCCAGTTCTTAACACCCAGGAAGGAGCGAAGGTTCCACTGGATAACCATTAGGGCATCTCTGCGTTCCACAAGCTTAGCAAACTCCGCCCTCATGAGGAGTGCCCTGGCATTAGCTTGGATTCTGGTGATGATGCGAGAGAGTTGCTCATCTCGCATCTCCTCTAATGTACCCAGCAAGCCTGCTTTGAAGAAGACCTTGGTGTGGCCAAACTTGTACTGTGTGTGGTCGATGTCCAGCGACCCCAGCAGCTTTTCTGCACTCTTCTTGCAGTCAATAAATTGGCCCTCAGGAATGGCAGAGGCATTCAGAATTCTGTACCGTTGTTTGAAGTCACCATAAAGCACCCTGTTTGGGAAACCCTTTCTGCAGATTCTGATACCTTCTAGTACACCATTACAGCGTAGCTGGTGCATTACAAGGCAGTTATCCATGATGCCTGGAGTTTTTCTCTCATTTGGAATCAGACAACGGACAAAGTGGGGGTGGGTGGTCTTCAGGTTGGTCATCAGCTTGTTAAGATTTTCCCTGTGAAGTGCAGACACTGTCTGGAAGGAAGAACCTTTCTTCTTGGCCCCCTTGCCACCTCCTTTATCACCACTGTCACTCCCTGCATAGGCTGAAAAGATCACACTGAGGAGCTTAAGGGAGGATTTCTGGAAAAGTCCAATCACTGTTTCATTCAGGGGGTCCTTGTTTTTGACCAGCCATCCAGAAATGTTGTAGTCAACTGTGCCGGCATAGTGGACCAGGGCAAAATGTGCCTCTGCTTTCCCCTTTGCAGGCCTTGGCTTCTCAAACATTTTGTTCTTGCCCAGATGATTATCATAGAGCTTGGACTTGAAAGTCTGATCGCTGGCCTTGGGAAACATGCATTCTTCCTCCAGAATAGACATAATCCCCAGTGGCTTTTCAATGAGGTCAATACAAGCTTGCAAGTCCATCCCAAAGTCAATGAACTCCCATTCAATACCTTCTTTTTTGTATTCCTCCTGTTCAAGAACAAACATGTGATGATTGAAAAACTGTTGCAGTTTCTCGTTAGTGAAGTTAATGCACAGTTGCTCGAAGGTGTTGAAATCAAATATCTCAAATCCAGCAATGTCCAGTACTCCTATGAAGTACTGGCGATGCTGTTTTGTGGCAAGGGAGTGGTTGATTCTCACCACCATCCAGTTGAACATCTTTTCATACACTGACTTAGCCAGCGCACCAATGGAGTAGTAGACTTGGTCTACACCTTGGCCTTTGGTGACATATTCATTTCCTACCTTGACTCTGGGATGGCATAGCCCTTTGATGAGGTCTGCAGAGTTCAGCCCCATAAGGTAAGCTGACTTATCAGCAGCCTCTGTTCCGTCAGGCTCAGCCTGCTCCTCACGCTGCTTCTGCTTAAACTTCATGTTGCCATAGTGCATAATGGCACCAATCAGCTTATATACTCCCATCTTCTCCTCTTGAGTAAAGCCAAGCACATCAAAGGCGCTGTCAGTGGCCATCAGCTCCTCTGAGTCGTTGATGGATGCTACTGTTACCTCTCCTTGGGAGATGTAGGAGTAGTCATATGGGTTGTTAGTGATCAACAGCATGTCCAACAGCTCTGGCTTCTGATTGGACAATATCTGGAAGAAGATATGGTAGTTCCTCTCAGCCTTGAGCTGAAAGGTGACACGTGACTTCTCCAATAAGTAAGTTTCAATATCAGCAGAGGACAACTTGCCACTGGTTCCGAAATGAATTCGGATGAATTTTCCAAAACGGGATGAGTTGTCATTCCTCACTGTTTTGGCGTTACCAAAAGCCTCCAGCGCGGGGTTTGCCTGGATGATTTGATCCTCCAGTGTCCCCTTGCTGGTATCCTTCTTGCCTCCACTTCCAACTGCAGCAATGCTGGCAAAGTACTGGATGACTCTCTTGGTATTGACAGTCTTGCCAGCTCCAGATTCTCCAGTTATGAGAACAGATTGGTTCTCCCTGTCAGTGAGCATGTACTGGTAGGCATTATCTGAGATGGAGAAGATATGAGGGGGAGCCTCGGTTCTCTTCTTCCCCCTGTAGGCTGCCACCACCTCAGCGTCGTAGACAGGAAGCCACTTGTAGGGGTTCACTGTCACACAGAAGAGCCCTGAGTAGGTGTAGATCATCCATGCGGCATAACGCTCTTTGAGGTTAAACAGCACGGCGGGCTCGTGGAGGAAAGTGAACATTGCCATGTCTTCAATTTTATCGAATTTTGGCGGGTTCTGGGGGTGGACGTCGGACTCCTTCACAGTCACTGTTGTTCCATCCTCCTTCTTGACAGTTACCTTCCCTCCATCCTTGCTTTGGATCTGTCCCTTGACATATTCCACCTTATCGTCGACAACAAAGCACTGAGTCTTGATGTCAAAAGCCCTGGTCTGGGCTTCCAGGCGCTCCTTATCGGACTTCCTCAGGTAAGGAGCAGCCTTTCCGAACTCGGCCATCAGAGCATCACCCATGGTTGAGGGTGGAGGTCCACAGACAGAGGGAGAGTCAGCTGGAGAGAGTGCAGATCTTTTTCCTGGTGACACTGCTGTATAACTGCACAGCTCTTCAATGCAGTTAGCCCTTTATAAAGGCTGCATGTGGACCAAGTTAGGAGATAACTGCTGAAAAAAAAAAACTAAATTTGTCCCAAGATGTACAAGCACCATGAGGGCGGTTTCAGGACCTTTGGCTGTTAGTGTCCATTTTAGGTAAAGTCACATTTCACTGCTTATCTCCCTCCTTTTATCCTCCTGATAGGGAGTCAAAACACCTCTCCTTTTAGCCAGCATGTACTCAATCTGTTCTGTAAACCCACAGTATATGTGCATCTTATATCCATCATTTAGTATATATTATACACATGGAACAGTTTCATACAGAAGTTTTTAATAAAAGAAAAGGAGATGGATAGTGATTCACAGCAGACAGTGTAGTCTGACTAGTTTTATCTTTGGCCGGCTGCATGCCATGGCAGCTGACAGAGGGATGACACCAACACCTCCTCTAGCGCTGTCAGACAGTCTGGACTCGTCTCCGCTCAGCCATGGCCTCTAAATAGACCACAATCACATCTTTCAAAGACTCAAACACTATGCATGCGCCATCTGTGCTTTAACGTCTATCGTTTATGGATTATCAAATTCTCAAAGATATTTCATTGGTGGTGTGGTATTTAACCAAAATTAAGAAGATATTGCACCATTAAAAAGTAACTTGATGCTAGAAAGTACCAGGAAAAACCTGATAACTGCTGTGTAGATACTGTACCTTATCTGAGTTGTAACAAGGCTGTAGGGACGCTGCACTTTGTCTGTGGAAACCATGTTATCTCTGTCTGTTGCTTTAATGGGAACATTTAGGTCAGTCAGCGCCTTGTTCTCCAGCACTCCAGAAATGTGATCTGATGTTTCCATTTCCAGAGGGATCCAGCCTCACTGAGCATGTGCACGCTTTATTTCCTATCCAGTAAATTATCATCACGAATAGCTTGACATTACCTGACTCTTCCTGAGGGCTGTATGACACCAGGGCTTATTTAGAGAACAATCAGATGGTTGTCATAGAGGACTAGATACTCATCGAGTGTCAATACTAGTAATTCTATAATGATCGATTAGATTTGAATCCAGTTTCAAGACATTAGATTGTGCTCCTTGCTGGCCGGCCGGGCTACTCAGTAGAGATGTGGTGTGATCTCTACTAATAGAAAGTGAGAGAGTGAAAGGGTCCTGCAGCACCCACTGGCTCTTAAAATACCTCTGATAGTGTTGTGTTATCACCAAGTGCCTCAACCATCAGCCAATCTGCCAAACACTCTGTCCTTTTAATACTGATAAGCCTGGAAGGCTGGTCGTTTTAGTCCGACTACAAGTTGGACTGAAGTTTGGACATAGATAAACAATCATGTAAAATAATTGACTTTGGATGACTGAAAATATGAAATCATGAAGCAGCTCGTAGGCAGAACACCCTGCATGGTCACATTTCCAGTTAAAAGGTGTCTAAAAGATGAGGACACTCTTGTGTTGCATATGGCCTGAAGTATATACTGTATGTTGACGTTGTTGAACACGGATCTGATTTGAGTAGCTTTTGGAAATGCTTTTAATGTGTTTGTTTTATCCTACTAGTGTGCCAGATGGGTGGGGTTAGTCACACGGACAGTACAATGACAGGAAAGTTATAACCAATGCTTACTAAGTCACTGACCCCCGCCTGATGTCCTCTAGCTAAGCTCTGGGTTTGACTCCACATCTATAGGTAGGTAACCAGGTTAACAGCCAATGCAATGCTGACTTCTCATCTACAGACCGTTCATCCTCGTGATAAAGAAATGCTCAAAACAAAATAAAAGGAAGAGCAAGTCTGTGTGGATTTGGGAGGTATGGGAGGAGACGGCGTTCAAACAGCAGACAAGAAGCGTCATTAGCTTCGCCTGTACGACACATGGCGGTTTGTCCTAGTCAGAGATTACCACATGACCTCGCCTATGAACAGGCAAGTTAACACACATTCCCCCAACAACAACATCACAAATAAGTTGCCTTGACTCTGTGAGTGAAGCAGGGGAGGAGAGTAGAGGCAGGCTTTAACCCCGCTGCTGGAACAGCTGACTGCAGTTTGGGTATTTTTCGTATTTTAAGAATGATTTGTCTTTATTTGATAGATGACAGAAAGACAGAGGTGACAACAAAGCTCTTCTCCCAGACTCAAACCCAGGACATCACAGTGACGTGGTATGTGTCTTGGTCCATTTGATATTTTTCTTATGTGATAACTACGTGAATTAAAAGTTTCCATGGTTGTGTTGAGTGAGTTTCATGATCCCGGGGCCCTCAGAAACCTGCCAAAACCTTGTTGCAGAATTACCAACATTCATGGGCATCACTGAGAAAATAAGCAGCAACACTCACTTTTTACTTTTTAGATGAGTTGGGTTTTTTTGTCTGCC
The DNA here is from genome assembly GCA_900660455.1 of Gephyroberyx darwinii. Classification (NCBI taxonomy): domain Eukaryota; kingdom Metazoa; phylum Chordata; class Actinopteri; order Trachichthyiformes; family Trachichthyidae; genus Gephyroberyx; species Gephyroberyx darwinii. The sequence continues at coordinate 1,719 of CABFOQ010036542.1, read as the reverse complement.
AACAGCAGAGAAGCTGCAGGCTGCAGTGATGTCAGTCATGGTCGGGAGGTTGTAGGGCTTGTAAAGCAGGATGTTTGCTGCTGAATGTCTGGCAGTGCATCCAAAACCACATGAGAAGGAAAGTGATGATGTGAAAGCTAACAGATCATCATACCAAGGGGCTGCAATTAGTGGTTGGACCAGAAAACCTTCCTACGTTTCCTCCTCAGGGCTGATTCCTTTCCTAGCACTTCTAGGGTCAGGGGAGTGTTTGCTCCATCTATTGTCAGGCTGATGTGACCTCTGACCCTTGCCTTCCTTACTACTGGTTGCTTGTAATGTTGGTGATCAAGGAACAGAAGCTGATTCTACTGCTGACTACTGGAAGCAGGAAAATAAAGGCACCGTTATGGGAATGAAGGAAAGGAGTAAATGAAGAATTTCTAGGTTTGTTAACGGATCCTGAGAACACAGATGGTGACGCTATAAGTGGTTTGGCTTTTAAATAAAATCATCCAAAACGTAAAAGAGCAAAAGACGTGCAACATTTTGAAGTGTCATTCATTTTATTTACATCTGCATGTTACAAATGCTAAAACTTCCATTTTATTATTGAATTAAAATGTGCAAAGTCACATTGTCTCTCTGAATAAGGTGTGCAAGTGTTAAAATAGATCAACTTCTTTACTTTCTAAATGGACTAAAGTGGACAAGAGGGGCCTCTGGGATACGATGCATTTCACACTGTAAACTACACATTGTTGATCACAAAGGGCTGCAGCAGCAGATGTTGGTCCACAGTGTAAAACCTTTTTAACTTTACGGATGTACATGAACATGCAACTTGGGAAGTTAACTGTGATTAATTTCATTTTACAGGAGACCTGCCCCAACTGACTGTACAACAAACCAAACCAAGTAGAAAATAATATTAATATTTGTGGACTTTTGACCTTTCAGATGCTAGGTGGGGCCTCCTTGGTCTTCTGTATTCTCATGAAGAAGGGCTGTGATTGGTTCTCAAGTTACTTCAGAACAAAACATGCTAGTCTTAAAATGGTATAATGCAGGAAGTAGGAAAGATTATTGATAAACCTCCAGATCATCGACCCAGACATCCCTGAACTATGAAGCAGCGCTACAGAGAGCAGCTCCAGTCGACTCTCTCCATGATGTCTTCTCCTTGCTGTTGTTCGGTCCGGACTCTCCAGCCCGGTGACGATGTGGACGTGACAAGACAGCCACAGCCAGATTAAATCCATCAGTGTGTTAGATGCTCCTTTACGTACCATGGGCGTCCGCAGAGGTGCAATATGGGAATTTGGAGGGTTAGAGCTTTTCAAACCTGTACCATGAAATTCTGCAGGTTTTCATTCCAACCAAACACCACAGCAGCTGATTTCACTGCTTAGTCCCTCTGTGGTTGTTGAAATGAGCTGCTGGTTGAATCAAAACCGGAAGACTTTTGGGTCACAGCCTGGAGGATAGTTTTACCAGATCCCAGGTTTGATCCCCCCTGTGTTCAGACTGCCAGCAACCACATCGCTATGGTACGATCTCATGGACTAGCTAGCTAGCTGGAGCTCCAGTAATGTCGCAGGAATAAGAAGGACACATCGCAACACTGGTACATGCTTGGCCGATGAAGGAGGAAAAGCTCGGCTGCAGACATCTTCTGATCAGACCTCTGCTGACTGGTTCCTGCTGGTTGAGTGTATGCAGAGTTCGGATCAGGGAGGC
>CABFOQ010036541.1:9370-19863 GCA_900660455.1 Gephyroberyx darwinii | reverse complement strand
GGCAACTACAACAAGGATACTATTACCACCACTAGTTGGATGTTGAAGGGTCTAGTACGGAGCTCCTGCAGATAGATCTACATCTCTGGGAGAGAGAGAGAGAGAGAGAGAGAGAGAGAGAGAGAGAGAGCGAGAGAGGGGTTGGGATGGGGTAATGTATTGCAATATTGTCTGACTTAAGCTGACAGACTTCAAAAGACTGTTGAGCGTGTGTGTGTGTGTGTGTGTGCGTGTGTGCGTCCGTGCGTGTGCCTGGCCTTTGCAGCCAGTTCAAATCTTATTCTGATTTTACTCTGAGTTGGGGAAGAGAAAGAGAGAGAGAGAGAAAGAGAGAGAGAGGATGAAAAATACCACATCAGATCTATATTTGAACTTGTGCAGTGTGCATGTGTGTGTGTGTAAGAGAGAGAGCTAGATAGAGAGAGAGAGTTAGATAGAGAGAGACAGCTAGATAGAGAGTTCACTATGCATTTCCTTTAATTTCTATACCTGTCATCCATTCCAGGGATTCCCATTCTTTGTAGGTAGGGTGATAACAGTGAAAAGTCTCATAGTGAAATGAAACTAGTCCTCAGTTTGCTGAGGACTCGAGGAAACTCCCTCAAGGACCCCTGGAAGTGTGGATAAATCAGCCAAAGCAAAAGAACATTTTTACCCTTTTACCCTCTATAATATTCCAATAATATCCCTATAGAGACTTATGGTACTTATGGTGCGTTTATGGTACTTTTTGGTGTTTTTAATATCCTCTGATATTCTTACAATATTCCTATAGGGATTTGTAGTATGTCTGTGGTACTCAATAGTGAGTTTATAGTGACCTTATCATACTTAATGGTATTTTTCCATTGGTGTCACTATAATATTCCTACAATATTCCTATAATAGGGACTATAATAGTTTTGCTATGATACTCATACAGTACCAGTCTAAATGTATTGTATTTTATGCAGTTTGTAAGGATAACGCAGACTAGCATGTAGTCGTTGAACATGGGGTATCAAAGCATTATATCACAGATTGTTGTTTGTGTTTAACTTTATCATACAACCCGACTTCAATCATCTATGCCAGCTTTGAGCTCTTTCAGCACCATGCCTATTTTCGCCCCACACCCCATAGCAACTGATGATGTAATAACTGGCATGTCATGTAATTACGTGTCGTTTTTTTTAAAATAAAATGTCTCTAAATGGGTCGAAAATGTAATAAACCCAGTTAAGGTCATATATACTATATCACTATAAACTCAATACTGAGTACTACAGACTATTATATATTATAGGAATATTTTAGCGATATAGGAGATAGGGAAAAATACCATGAAGTGCGATAAGATCACAACAAACTCATTATTGAATACCACAGACACACTATAAGTCCCTATAGGAATATTATAGCTATACTATAGCGGTACTATAGGACATAAAAACACCATAAAGTACTATAAGGCCACTACAAACTCAATATTGAGTGCCACAGACACACTTTAAGTTCCTATAGGAATATTATAGGAATATTGTAGTGGATGATGTGGAGAGGGAGGGAGGTTGTCACTGGACCGACACTGTGTGAGCCATAGTGGGTTGAAGGCGAAGGGACAGACGGCTCGCAGCGGAGCAGGGAACAACACACCCAGAGGTTCTCACCCACAGACAGGCAACCTATCTCACTCACTTCAGAGGTCGGAAATGGAAGGCAAGGCAGATGTGACACTGCCCTCCACGACGACCGCGCTTTACTGCTGGATCTTAATCAACTCCGGTAAGTGATGCGTTAAAATCTCCCACAGCAGCTCATCTAGTTGAAATCAATTTAGATGACTGACTCATGCTGACTTTCCCCGTACAAAACATGGACGAAAAATAGGTGTAACGGTGTGGAAATCGGAAAATCACTATAATATTCCTATAATAATACTATAGGGACTATATGTGGAACTCAATGGTGAGTTTATAGTAACCTTTTTATACTTTATGGTATATTCATCTCCTATAGTATCACTATAACATTCCTGTAATATTCATATAGGGCTTACACTTTTATTATATTTATACTGCTAAAATGTTCCTTTTTTAATATGGTATGAGGCCATTTAAGAGAAATATTTAATGGGCACCAACAGGCACATTTCCTCATAGTTCAAATTCCACAATAATAAATAAGGGGAAATAATTATTTTCATAAGTCTCTGTTTACATCAGGGTGGACTAATTAATTTCTAGATGAGGACTGCTATTCTGAAATTATATATTATATATATATACATTTTGGGGGGAATACATTCCCATAATTGTATCATTCATTCAAATAATCTTAATAATCTTAATAATAATAATAATAATAATAATAATAATAATAATAATAAGTGTTATCATCAAGGTACCTATTATCCCTTTTTAAATTTTGTGCTATGATCATTTTGTCAGAATATTCATCACTTTTCAAATGAAATCTCATTTTGAAATGAAAAAGTGACACCGCACTAGGAAACTTTGCACGTTGGTGACCCCAATTGGCTGAGAATAACTGTTAGAACTGTTGAACTTCATTACCCAGAAATCACTACATGCTCATGTTGACCAACCCTGTGATACTTTATACCAAAAGAAACCAAAGGGATGAGAGAGGAAAACATTCACATTCGCACAAAAACATTATCAGTGATACCACTTTCTCCAGAGTGGGTTTCATGTGAACAGGCGACATGACTCTGCCGTTAAACTGCTCCAGGTTCAAAGCCGGCATCCTAGACCACCAAATGCTCACATATATCTTACTATAATCTGAGCAAAGTCCTCTGTTTTTTTTCTGTAAGGCTTGACCGTTACCAATTTCTTGCGATGTCATTACTGTAACTTTAAGATGGGCAAGGTGGTAAGTGTCCTTGAGCGAGACAGTGAACTGCTATCTGCTCACAATATGTTTTCCATTCCTCCTCGACTGGCAAAGTGTTGCCCAATACATCATTTGTCAGTTATAAATAGCCAATATAATCACCAAAATTGGCATCAGACAAATTTACACAGTTTTCTCTTGGCACGTTGTTTCTTGCACTGGTTAATCCTAAATTGCTTGCCGGTGATGCCAGATTGCTTGCCAGAACTGAGCTGGGAGCAAGAAAATGCTGCACTGAGAGAAACAGAAAGATTACTGGTCTCTTTTACCATACGTGGTCCTGACCGGATGATGACATCTTTAGTCGATGAGAGATCAAATCAGGATCCCGTTAAACACCAGGACAGCGTGGATCGTTTCATAGTGAGATAACCATCACTGCACGGCCAATTTTCCAGTGTCAATAAGTGTAATTAGAAGTATTTGCAGAAGTACGGACTAGAGAGTTGTTGATGTGGCTCTGGCTCTTCATCCTAAAGTCGGTGTGGATTTGTAGAAACACTGGCATAGTGTTGCTTTTTACACTCTTACACTCTCTACACAGTCAAATCAAAACTGATCATTTCACATAAAAAAGGACACTTAGTAGCTTAGGTCCTTGACTGACTAGTCCATATAAGATGTACAGACTGGATCCTCTATATTTTAGAGATATTGAACGATGAATTTCTTACCAAAATTGATTCATAGCACATAGACATGTAACTCTCCTAAATAAGATCACATCTTTCTTTTTCTTTTCAGTGTAGTTTTGTGATACTGATCCAGACTGAGAGTTTTCACATCACATACAGTGAAACAGCGATTGGATTTACCTGCATGTTGCAACTTTCGTTACCTTCACATACTGTACACAATTTAAATTTCAAGACTTCCTGATGACGTACTGTATTTTGTTCTCCAGGCCTGTTTGGGTCAAACAGTTCAGATTGTTATTTCACTATTGAGCCCTACAAAGCCAGAGCCATAACAGTGTGAGTAAACTAAGAGAAACGACTTGTAGGTTTACCACCGGCCCAGGCACAAGAGTTATTGGCACATAAATGGATTGTGTATCGTGAGAATAATCTGCAACACTGTCTCACAAACTCTGAGACAATAATATGAATTGGAAATGCCATTTTCACGTGTTTGTCATATGAAACGGTGAGCTAACAGTTACGTTTAGGCAACTAAACCAACTTTGGTTACGGTAAGGGTTTTGGTCGTGATTAAATAAGAAAAACTTTACTCAAATTTGTAAACTTGTTGACATGAGTTTCTTCCGTGAACCAGAAAACAAGGATCACTGAAAATAGATACAACAAAATAAAAGCAAAAATGATGATTTCAGTGCAAAGGTGTGCAAACTGATCCCAATCATGGAGCTAATCCAATTTCCCAGAATTTGAACATTGTGGTTGGTGGTCAGTAGCGGTCATGTATGAGCATAGTGGAAGCTACAGCTGAAGAACGAGCTAACTGACTGACTTACTGTTTCAAGCCAATGTTGCTATCTTTAATGTCAGCTAGTTGCTAGCTGAGTGAAATAACTAGTCTGTAATGTTACCTCTGGCACCATCCCTGACTTCTGTCCTTCCTCTGACATCATCCCATGGCTAACTCCACTGACAAGACAGCTGAATGGATCAAAACAAAGAGACAGGAATAATAATCTCTCACCTTAGACCTAAGTCCTTATACGAGACACCTATCCTTGAGATGTTGGACCCAGTGCAAAAACCTATTGATGTTCCACAAAATGGCATATCATATCCAGAATTTCCCCCCGGGATCAATAAAGTATCTATAAAGTATCTATCATATCATGGCAAATATGACAACTGACCTTTGGATGCTGTCATTTTTCAATGCTTGTGTACATATGTACTTTACACACACACACACACACACTAGATCAGAGACACCAATGAGAACAATGAGAGCCATGTCAAGTGAGTTTCCCAGGAGTTAAGGAGTGCCAGTGCTAAGCCCTGTTAGGAACCTGATCAAGCAAACCTCCAAACCTCTTGTGTGTGTGCGTGTGTGTGTGTACATGCCTGCTTGCATGCTAATGTATTATATTTTCGAAGGGGTGTGTGTGTGCTCATGTTTAAGCCTGGATTCACGAATGTATGTCTACATTTCCATTTAAAGCTGCTCTAGGCAAGAGGCCCTATTTGCCCAAATTATGAACTCTGGTGTCTGGTGTGGACACTTCTCCACCGACAGGAAGCAACAAATTGAAGCTTAAAAGTGCAAGTGTGTGACCCAGGAGGAAGGTGGCAGACATTGTTGGCAGGTTGCAACGTTTATTGGACAGTTTTTGTAAGATGAATTTAGCAGCGAATTTAGAAAATGTTAGCAAATGATTTGTATTGATTGAAGCACATTTTTCCAACTCCATGTCCTGGTTAATGAAGGTTTACACAGCGATCTAAACTCATATACTGTATATTTCATTGTTTTCATACAAACTATAAATTGAGCAAGCTCTGCATGCCAAATAACTTTCATATTAATTTATTATGTCACGTTCGCCTGGCATCGTCTGACAGTAATCAATGAAAATAAAGATATCTGGGTCCGACAAGGTTGAAGCAACGAATTTGAATTCACCACCTAGAGTGTGGCTGCTGTCATCCAGAGTGGATGGACCGAACTGTCCCGCTGAAGGACACTTTGACAGGACAGTGGCTGGTTGATGGTTGACACATCGGTTGTCGTGACAACTGAAGCAGTGACCTTCTTCAATGATTTCTCCAATCACTACGCCACCCTGCCATACAGCTCTTGCTCTCTCTTCCTCTTTCACTCCCTCTTACCTTCCTCCTCCTTCCCTCCATCTCTTCTCTCATCTCTTCTCTCTTCTGCCCCCCCAGTGCTGGGTGAAGCCTGGAGTCGTGTCCATGCGGAGGACGAGCTCTTCAGCAGCCTGTTTGGCGGCTACAACAAGTGGTCACGCCCGGCACGCAACATCACCGACGTCGTCATCGTCAGGTTCGGCCTCTCTATCGCACAGCTGATAGACGTGGTGAGCGCGCACACACACGCACACGCGCACACACACACACACACACGTCACTCATCAATTTATGTCCATTTCTGTCTCCCAAACAGGATGAGAAGAATCAGATGATGACGACCAACGTGTGGCTGAAACAGGTTCAGGAGTCCTACCAGTTATGTTGTTAGGTGGTATAATATGTGTTCGCTTCATTGTATGTTTTTATGTTTTATGTACTGTGTGTGTATGTGTGTGTGTGTGTGTATGTGTGTGTGTGTGTGTGTGTTAACAGGAATGGACAGATTATAAACTGCAATGGCGTCCTTCTGACTTTGACAATGTGACGTCCATCAGGGTTCCTTCTGAGTTTATCTGGGTGCCTGACATTGTGCTGTACAACAAGTAAGTGGCACACACACACACACACACACACACACGCGCGCCTGGACCTGCTTTCATGGAAATACCAAATAACTGCAATCAAGGTGTTTTTTCAAGTGTTTTTCTTTTACATACTTGAGATGAGTTTACATGGAGTGAAATTATAAACCTGTTAAAATGATGTAATAAGCATTTTTTGTCAGACAAAAGATGATATGCACACATACTACACACACAAACATACTTGTACGTATGCACAGTCACCGACGCTCACACACATGCACATACACACTCCATCCGTTCCACCACGTCGCTAGACTATAGCTCCAACAGCCCCTGCACTTCAAACATTCCTGCATTAAAAATTTGGTGATACACGCAAATGCTCCAAGTGAATCAAGCGCCCCGATTCTATCGAAAAAAAAGTCAAGTCCTCTTGCATCAGATTAGTCAGAATCCTAATTTCCCAGTGGAGCTCTAAACCTCAGACTCATCGGGATGTAGACGAAGCTGCGTTGCTCTTTTTAGGTTGAAGTTCGAGGGGCCCGCGCGTTGGGATGCGCTTGCATCATGTAAACCTGCGTCATCGTCGTTAACATTCAGGATTCGTTATCAATTATTAAACATCGCCCCGGTAAATGAGCGTAGCTTTGGGGTTTATTGACTCACCTTTAACTAATCTGAGAAATAACGAGGTGGAAACTTTGCAACTTTTTAAAACATTTTTTGAGGAGTCTCGATAAGAAAAAGTTTTTATTTTATTTTATTTTTTAAAATTATATCCATCCTTTTCTCCAGATACTTACTCGCTGTCTCTCTTTGTTTCTCCATCTTGTTTGCTTCCCTTCCTTTGTCATATTCTCTCACCTTCCTTCCTCCATTTCCACTCCTCCTCTCCCTCTTTTCCCTTCCTAACTATTTTTTTCTCTTATTCCAGTGCAGACGGAGAGTTCGCCGTCACCCACATGACCAAGGCCCAGTTGTTTCATACTGGTCGCGTCCGCTGGGTGCCCCCGGCCATCTACAAGTCCTCCTGCTCCATCGACGTCACCTTCTTCCCCTTCGACCAGCAGAGCTGCAAGATGAAGTTCGGCTCCTGGACGTACGACCGCGCCAAAATAGACCTGGAGCCCATTGAGACTGCAGTGGATCTGAAGGTAGGAATGGATGGATGGCAGATTGGTTTTATTCTACAAATGTTTCTCAGAGGCAGAAATAATCTAATTGGTTGGGTTAAACCTCAATGGGCGGAGCCACTGTGTAGGTAGGTAGGTAGGTAGGTACTTTATTGATCCCTGGGGGGAAATTTCTTTGCTACAGCAGCCAGACATAGGACACAGGAAATAGAGAAATAGAATGAAAAATAAAAAATAAAAATAAAAACTACAATGTAAATAATAAAATAACAATGACGAGTGTATATATTTTACATTTTTAACATTGTAGTTTTTATTATTATTATTTTTTAATTTATTTTTTCAGTGCATACAGGCAATGTCATTTTGGGATTTTGTGCTTGGTGTACTTGATGCAACTGGTATAAAAACGTATAACTTTTGCTGATGATTGTTGTTATAATTTTCACCATTTTAACACAACAATTACACTCACAAATCACACTCAAACTAAGCGCACACAAAATGAGTGGATGTGGATGCTCGTATGTGCGCACACACTCAGATAATCTCCTCCAGTTATAGCAGGGATAAATCACACAATCTTTTTTACAGTTGAGGCAGCAAAAAGAAAACCTGTCCACCTCCTGCTCTTCATCCTCTCCTCCATCCAACTCTGTCCTCACATCCCCTTTTCTCTTCTTATTCCTTCTATTGTCTGGTTCATTGACTTCTTTTTACCTCTCTCTTCCATCTTCTCCTTTTCTGTTCTTCTCCTTTTTTCCTTTTGATTTTGATTACCTCCCTCCTTAATTGAACTCTGGAGTGTTTCCTGTTTTAGTTTGGTTCGTTTGGCCAGATGAGAACAATGCCATTTGAACTCGGGTAGTGCCAAAAAAACAACTGACCAAGACGCCTCTTCAAAGGAGAACTGTCATGAGGTTTGTTAGGAGTGAGAACGTAATCTAAACCTAATCTGAACTACAGGAAATGACCCAAAAAAATAGCCAGCAATTCCTCAAGCTTGCAGAGCCTAGCACAACAAAATAAATTGAGGGCTAAACCGCTAACTGGTATGAACACCAGGGAAGAGCAGACAAGTCCATCATGTTAGATATAATTTGTCAGTCTGGAACCACTAAAATCTCTAACCTGGCAGGATGATGGGTTACAAAATCTGTGCAATAAACAAGCTGCTTGTGAGCCATGTGACTTTTGTTTTCAGGTAACTGGGAACCTAAAGAACCAAATACAAAAAAGCGACACGTTCAACTTTTCCACTCTGATTCAGACCAAAGAAAACTGTGGCTCTGACTCTGGTTCCTGAGCTTGGAATAAGTTGTTTATTTTCAGTGTTGGAACGGTTGAAGAGTAGTGCATTGCTGCAATAAATTCTCTAGGAAACAAAACACATGGATTACTTTTTCTAGGTCAGCAAAAGAGAGGGAAGGCCTGATCCTAGAGATACATTTCAGGTTCACAATACTAGAATGCCGTGCTAAAAGTCACTATGAAATGAGCTAATTCTCCATAACATTACTTTTACTTTTTAGTGGTTATTTCATGGCGTTCCAGTAGATGTACGTAGACATTTCAACCAATCATTCCATCACAGATTCTTGAACAACCTCTCCTGCACCCTTTGGATCATATAAAACCTGCACCTTCACAACTTTCATAGTGACAGAGTGGCAACACCAACCTACTACAGTACAACCCCGTTTCCTTCTCCTAAGACACCACGGTTGCATCCCAGTGGCTGGAACTTTTTTCTTTCTGAAGGATCAGAAAGAACAATCAATCCTCATGTTATGTCCTGCCCCAACATCCTGTTTCAACTGGAGAGATGTTGAATTACGGAAGCAAGATGCCGTCGAAAAAAGACTTTAAAGGCATTTTGACTGTAGTTGCCGAATTTTCCCACTTGCTCCTGAAATTCTTGGTCCTCTCACCCTTTTCATTGTTGCCTTCCTGTTTTTTCCCCCCTCGCTCTTCTCTCCTCTGTCATGTCCTGTCGTTTCATTACCTTCTTCTCCACTCTGCTACTCTCTTTTCCTCCATCTTCTCTTTACCCTCACCTCCTCTCTGCTCTCAATTTTACATTTGCATTTTTAGGCATTTAGCTGATGCTCTTATTTAGAGTGACCTACAGTGAGTGTGAAGGGGCTCTTAGTCATGGACACTTTGACACATGGCTGCTCTAATCGGGATCAAACCTGTGACCTTCCAATTGCGTAACGGTCTGTCTAACTAATTGGCCACTCTGGTACCTCTTTCTCGCTCTCTCCCTCGTTGCTTTCTTCCTTTTCCTCTCTCTCTGTTAGATGCAGACTTTGATATCTTGTTTTGTTGTTGCTTGTGTGTCTACTGTGTGTGTGTGGGTGTGTGTGTAAGAGTGTTTAGTTATTTTTTCCCTTGATGCTTTTACATAAGATTTATCATTAACAAACCCCAGGTTCCAGTTTCTCAATACTTTAATCTGGATCACAAGTAGAGATTTTCTTATCCCATTTTTTATGATGATCAGACTCATCTTGTTCATTGAGGGTTTTTTACGATCCCATGTGAACTTGATGAAAAAGAGTAAAATATAGTTTAGGTTTGATGTTATTTTTATTTATCTGCACAAGAATTCAGTGCATGTCAAAGACCTTAAAGACTTCAAAGTTGAATTAAAGGCTCATATCTCTCATTGACCGCCAGTGCTGGTCCATCCTGCTGCATGGTGCCAGTTGGTATGAGACTTGGGGTTTTACTCATTTCATAAAATGTAAACATTAAACAAAATATTTATTCAAGTTGTATAGGTTCTTTACAACACCCTTTATGTCTCTAAACCCACTATGAATTTCTGCCTTTGAGCTTTGAAAAACGCAGCAACCAAATTTAAAATTGATTAAATCAGGTCATCTAAATCCCAATCTGAATGATCAGAATCTCAATTTTCAGTTTTGAAAAACTGGGCCCAGAAGTCAAAAGTAATCTCTACTCTAGGATTACTGGGAGAGTGGGGAGTGGGCGATCGTGGACGCCGTGGGCACCTACAACACCAAGAAATACGACTGCTGCCACGAGATCTACCCGGACATCACCTACTACTTCGTCATCCGCCG
>CABFOQ010036539.1:0-18618 GCA_900660455.1 Gephyroberyx darwinii | reverse complement strand
ATGCCAACAGACATCCCCTTCTAACGCCCTGCCACCGGTATGGGGGGGGCCACAGGTAACCCCCACTCCTCCTTTGGCAGGTTCATCGCTTTGTATAACCTCTGCTCCCTCTTACTACACTGCCACGCTCCATCTCATTCCCACACAGGAGTAGTCATCACTGTCTGCTTTGGATTTGCTGCCTACAGAAAACGCAGCAATGCTTCAGAACACCAATATTCAGAGCAAATATCCAGTCGTCATGAGATTTCCATCGTTACTTCAAGCCCACCTCGGTGTCTTGGTGTTTCACAGAGTTCCACACACATCTTGTTGCCTCTGTGTTGGTTTATCTGGCCGTGGTTGTAAACGTGTACAGTAATGTGTCATCGTGCAGTCATTTTGACCTGTTATTGTATTTTACCTGATAGAGTAACGATGCATTGTCTCAACAGACACAAAGAGCTGTGACACACACTAGTCACTCCAGAGTTTGTTCAATAGAGATGTGACTTGCAACACACTGACAACATCCCTGTGTAGAATGTGAAAGACAAACACATGTAATCTGCTGCTCTCTTCAAACGAGGGCAAACATCATATGCCACTTACCACGAGTCCAGACTCAGCAAAAACTAAATTTTATTTCTGCTCTCTTCCGTTTGTACACCTCATCATCACCATACGCCCTCCTCTCCTCCTCTACTTGCCCATAATCACCACCACCATTCTGCTCACCATCCTCACCTCTCCCACCATACTCACCATTAGATATCTTCAATTATGAAATCCCCTCCATCAATGTCAATCTGGACAGCCTCATCGATGAGTTCAGCGGTGCCCCCTGCAGGAGCTCCCTGGCAGTGACAGACTCTCCAGAGGGGGATGCTGTGCCTGAGGAGGAACCCCAGAGCACCACCCTATGACCCTAAGGCATCACAGCTTACCGCCACCCCTACGGCTGTACATACTGTAACTGTCACAAGAAGCCACCGCCGAGGCCTGACGGAAACACCACTTGGCCTCATCAATGCCCACCTGAAACCAGGACATGAACCCTCCCTCACATCCGCTACAGGCTGCAAAGAAACTCATCTCTTAGAATTGCTAGCTAGTACGTAAATGTGACTTCAAAAAAAAAACACACCAAAATGCCATAGTGGAGGAACAGTTGCCTTTAGGAGGAAAGACTGGAAATATATAGGAGTATTATGTTACGTTTTTTTTTAATTGTTTCTTTTATTGCTTTGTTTGTTCTTTGAAGCAGTGGTCTGTATTTTTGTGACTATTTAAATTTATTTTTGCCTTAGAAAACGAAACGCAATCAAATTGCAGTATGAAACTCACAAGCTGTACAACTGATGCTTAGGGATCCTCAGAGACTGACGTGGTTAGGAGCAAAGCCTATCCTCAGGGTGAGACAGAGAGAGAGAGAGAGAGAGAGTGTGAGAGAGTAGTGTATGTATATTGCTTACAGGGTATCCGAGTTTTGTACACATTCGGAAAACAATTGAGCCCCAGACAGTGTTGACGTGCGGTATGAAACCAATTGTAATTGCTGCAGTGTTTCATGCTGTTTCGTTTTTATTGTTGCACCTAGTTCCCGCCCTCTTCTACGTACACACAACAGGATATCTTTTATCCCTGATATCTACATACAGGTAAGAAAAATCTGTAGTATTGCATTTTAGATCATCTTTCGTCACTTTATTCAAACATCACGCTCACACTTTTACCAGCACAGTATGAGAAGAATGTCAAATTGTAAAATCAAGTTTATGAACATGCATCTTTTCTTCATTCTATTACGGAGGCATTACAATGTGTTTGCATGGCGAGCCTTTGACTTTGACAATTTGATCAAAACTCCTTTGGATCAAGGATCGGTAGTAGTACTTTTAGTGTCAGTATTTATTGTCCTTAGAGTTAGGATGTCAGCCTAATATGAAGTCTAGACAGCCCATGGGCTGCTACAGTTTGACGTGGATGATAATGGATGGATGACGTGTGAGGTTTCAACCTGACTACACTGCCTTCAGGTTCATACGATTCTCTCTTAACCTTGTTTCAAGTGCTTCAGGTTCAGTGACCTTTGACCCCTAGTGTAAATACAAAGACTGTACATAAATCGATGTATATAAACCTGAGAGGAAAAGTATATGTAAAAGGCATATCTTGAATATACATAATATTAATATATGTGCTGATATTTATCATGTGTAGAAAATGTAATGATTCAAGATTCAATGTTATTTTTGTCCCTGCACACAATTACCAGGTTTACTGTAGATTCATAATGTTTCACTATTGCAACAGGTAACAATGATGCTGCAGCAGAAGTGGAGGGGATGCTATTTCTGCTTGAAGTCAATTGTGGTCTTTCTACTTCTGTCTCCGGAGCTTTGATTTCAACCAGGCTAGAGCACTAATGAGTTACTCACTAATGCCCTATCAATTCTTTTTTTTAAATCAGTTCCTATATAGATCCCTTTGTAAATTGTTATATTACTTAATTTTAAATTTGGGAATTTTAAATGAATTGTTCACAATGAGGATAAATACATTACTGAGATTATGTTGTTAGATTGACTTTAGCGAAGAAAAACTTTTGCGAATCCACAGAAAACCTGATGGATTGTCATGTTGGGAATGCCTATCACTACAATTTTAATGTCCAGCCTGGCATTTTGAATTCCTCTGTGCCCTTTTAGGCAAACATTTGGTTTCCCTTGAGAGAGCTTGGGCTAGCTCAAACAGCTGGTATCGTCAAGCCGGATATCAATTCGAACCATTCAGATTCATCAAAGAACAGATGCTGCAGTGTCACTTTTCTAATTTCATATAAAATGTCTTAGGACAATAATTTTGTCAATTAAAGTGCAATTACAGTGTTTACTTATCCACCTCAGTCCAAAAAGTGATCAAAGTCACCCTCCCCCAACCACAGAAAAAGCCATTATTTCTATTTCAAACTAATTTCTGTTTTTCTCCAATTTGTTTTTATGTGTTTAAGTTCACTTGTGACAAAATTCATTCTAGATTAACTTCGCTCCAAAAGTCATCTATGGTATGCCTCAGTGTATGTTCTCAATGGACTATGTTTATGAAGATCTTGGTGATATCTTGATAATTATATTGATAGTTGTGGTGATTATTATGACAAAACTTGCAAGTGCCCTCACAATGGTTGTTATTTTGGAATTATAGGCATAATTAATGTGTACTAGAGGTTTTATTTTCTGTGCTGGATCCATCCATTTTTATAAGGAGGCAGGGGTATCTTTCTTTGTTGCTGACTGAATGTGACTTACTCAGATCTCAGACTTGATTTTGTGATAACTAATAAGTTAACTGCTAGTAGAGTGAATGAGTGTTTGTATTGTTTTGATGAAGGTCAACGAGGGCCTGCTGGCATATGTTATTAACAATACAGGGCAGTATTACTGTAATGCATTTGTGCACCATATCTGGAACTTACAGTCACCTAAAAGCATGCATTCATATTCATCAAATGTGTGATTATTATGCAGCTGAAAAGTAAAATGTGTATACCCTCCCCCCAATAATGTTCATATTTTAAGTACATATAATAATTTTCAGCCAGTAAAATAACTTTACTGCCACTTTCAAAGAAATGATTCATAGAACCACATTTTGCACCACATGATACACTTTCACAGAGTTTTAAAGTCAAGCATTTCAGCTACATTTCCCTTCCCACCTCATCCACCACGTATGTGTCGGTCTAAAGTAAAGCTCAATTCGTTTAGATTTTGCCTTTGGGGGGATTTTCAGAGAGAAAGGGGAAATATCTGAAATTGTCATGCATGCACTTAGATAGTCTTTTGATAATCCATGATTTGTGTCAATCACTGTCTTTATGGGGATTGTAAAAGAGCAATTTGAGGGGTACTGGATAAAATGTAATGATGGAATGTGGATCACAATAAATGGTCCTTAGGGGGTCATAGCAATACGGTAGAAGAGTGGATGTTGCCCGTGGATGTACTGCCTCCTTCTGCTTTCACAACTAGTGTACAAACAAAACCTGCCGCTTGTCAAGCCCACCATGCCCACCCCTTCTTCCTCTGCTTAGCATATCAAGTGGAACACAGTGTGTACTGTGAAGCCTACCTGCAATCCTTATCAGAATGTCAGAAATAAATATATATATTAAACTCTACATTTTTAATAATCTCACCTGGTTTGTGTGTTTTCTCACTGTTCCTTCTGTGTGTTTCTACAAAACACGTGTGGTTGTATATCCCCAGGGAGTCATACAATAGCATAAGCATACTTGTTGAGAAACCTAAACAATACAGATGGTCCAAAACAGGTGTTCCAAGTAATTTTCTCACTCTGGGTACATTGCTATGATGCTGACCTGAAATTATTACTTTTATCTTCTATTTTTAATTGGCTTGAGATTCATGAGTTTTGATCCACATGATTCATTCTAGTCACACTTGTAAAGTTCTGCCCATCCACTGACATTCAGACCACTTGCAGGATTGTGAGCAAATTAGTCTGATTCATCAAATGAAATAACAAAATCCTTGTTATCCTCCACCCACACACTGGGAGGCCAGGGATGGCTGAACAGCCGAAGCCTCTTAAAGTGTTTAACCTGTATGACTGGACAAACAAGATGGGTGAAGGCTAGAAGGAAACTAGGAGTGCATACGTCAGGATCATGGAGATATTGACAAAGCTCTTTCCATATACCAGGGTGCTTGCATTTATGACACAACTCCACCCTATGCTGTGTTATGCACCATTCACTCTGTTGAAGTGAATAACTGTCAAACCCTTTGCTCAGGAATAAATGACATGCTATCTACGTGTAAGAAAGCGGTCGCCCTGTTATATTACATTATTTGATCGTTGCATAACTTGCACTGATCCCTCTTGCAGCTAAACAGGTAGCCCAGTCTCCTTGCTCTGTCTCAATCTGGCTCCTTGAGCCGGCGGTAATGTAATACTACAGTCCACAAGTGTATCTCCTTACAACAATCAGCCAGGCAGCGTTCATCTCTACCTGCTAGTCTATCCCCTTCAGACTGCCAAGGGCACATCAATTATTTCTTACTGAAAGATTTTAGGTGAGTCTGTTTACGCTGAATTATACACACTACAATTCAGCACTGTTAGTGAGCTCATCTCATCACATATAGCATGAAACAAACTACTGAGGGTCTACTCCAATTACTAACAACCTGCTTTTTCATACATAATATTAAACGTTGTTTCACTTGAGCAGCCTGTACAGCATAAATGTTTAAAATATCTACATATCCTCGGGACACTGTGATCCCGAGAAGGGAAGGTGCCAACACATTACCCTAATGATGTTTGTGGTCATTGTTATCACACATACTCTCCTTTCCCTAAACTAAGCTCCGATGTTGCTGCCACAACTCGATCCAGCCCTTTTTTCTTTGGGACCCAAGCAAACCCCTGAAACAATCCTGAAAGTGGGGAAGAGGTTATTGCCTTGTGCTTGGAAACTGGGTATCCAACAACAGAGTAACACAACAATGAATTGAACCGTTTTAAAAGCAGCGGTGGGATTTGGTGGTGGCTGAAAGGATCTTTATTGCATTTGTCCAGCAACCCCTATTCTTCTTTGAAATTGTTTATGAAACTATATGCCTTTCCAAAATGTCCACATGAAATGGGCTTGCCTACTTTGGGACATGTGCTGTAAGAGTTGAGTGTCATTCTGCCTGCATGTGTAACTCTCAGAAAACAGGTAGAACATCTCACAACCAGGAATGCAAGACAAACGACTTACATGTCAAAGCTGCCCTAACCTTTGCTTTATTTTACACTGTTGCTTGGTAACGCACACAAAGCACAGAGGCAAGCTCAAAATCTCCCTGACTCTTCCTTATCATCAGGGGGAAAAGACATCGCATCTCCAAACCGTGTTGTATGTCAAAGTGTATCCAAAAAAGGTCAGCTGAATAGAAGAGTCAGCAAAGTGACAGAAAGTGGATTGAAAATGGAAAAAATGGAAATGCTTCATATTATTTTGATCCATGAGACAGAGAGTAAGGTTGCTCCCCATGCATGGATATTTGACTCTGAGAAAACTTGGGTGAGAGGTTATTGTCTTGTATCATAAATGTCAGTTCAGCATTCCTTATTGGCACCATTTAATTTAATATAGTCTTAAAAGCAGTCAGTGCGCGATTTCGATGATAGATATGCACATAAATGCACATCATTGGGCTATGCCAACAAAATCCAAGGTAAGGTACCAGCCACTAGTGCAAGTATAGTGAAAGTTGAAAGTAAGAAAATCAAACAACGTGCAGTCGTGCAAATCCTGCGCCTTCGCCTGTGGCTGCTGTGAGGTTGAACCACAGTTATAACAGCGCTGAGCGCATCTTCCTCAGCCATGGGTCGCCCTTGAGCGCTGATGATGAAGATTTGAGAGGCATTGTGGCTGGGGCTGACCAGCCTTTGTCGACGGACTCTCTCTGAAATCCCCCTAAAGCAGCGTAAGATCCAATCAGCTCCCCTCGGTAAACTGTCCTCGGAGGAGCGCCCTGCGATTTGGAGATGCCTGGGGTCTGCCAGCGGCGGAGGGAGAGGCACCTCCAGGGTTTGCTGCTCATCTGTATCTTTCACCGCAGCGAGGGACACCACGACTTCCTTTCGTTTCTTAATGAATGTAAGGTGTCGGCAGACGGGGCAGATTATAGTGTCTCTGATGATTCCGTTCCCGTTGACGCTGACCAAAGTTTTGACCAGACAGTCGTGGCAGAACACATGTCCACAGCTCAGGGTCCTCTCTGTGCCCGACAGACACTCGTAGCACACCGGGCACTCTGGTCCCTGGGCTTCCTCCTGGCCCTCTTGCTTGTAAAATGCCATGGAGAAAGATAACCAAGGACGATGAATCAGTGGTCACCAAAAATATTTAGAAGCCGATACCCTTGATAAATAAACAGGTTGTGTTGAATCCTCCCTTCGGGCTTTGTCTTCAACGTAACACGTTCCTTGCTTTTGGCTGTGGGTGGAGGCGAAAGCAGTGTCTTGTAAAACAGGGCCAGCCACCTGTGACTGAAGTGACTTGGCTGATTGGGTCCCTTGAACGATTTAGCCTACTGGCAGAAGCAGCCGAGCAGGTTCTCGTTTCAGGTCCCATCCTTCACATGGGCTCACTTATTCTTCCGTTCTTTCACAATTTGCAAAGAAAGAGCAGTAGTCTAAAGAAAACGGAGTAATCTGCATAGCCCAATCAATATTTTCATTGCCTTATAGCTGGAATAGTGATGGGGTGTCTACCTTTTAAAATTGCTTAACGTGATAGGCCGTTTCAAATTGTCAATAGAAGAGTTTATATTTAGGATTTGGTGGTTACATTTCAACGACGTCATACATTATTTTATTTTTTTTAAATCAGTAGAAACATAAAATAATTATAGTAGCCCTGTAATACATTTTTAGATGGATGCAATTCAACTATCGGAAAGAGTTTTAAATATCATGCATTTACAATAGGTAAAACATTAAACCGGAGAAAATCCTATCGCAATACCACAGCATGTGAGATAAAAATACAATCAAGCACTACACTGTCACTATAAACTCACTATAATCTCACTGTAAATCGAATACTTATAGTGCCGAATACTTTAAGTCCCTATAGGGATATTATAGTGACAGTTACGGTCCCTCTTCCTTTGGTGATGTTCTCTGGAAATCACATGCCACCTTGTGGTCAATGGCCAAAATATTTAGTAATCTTTGGTCAAGCGCACAGCAGATTCTAGTCCATCTATTTCTAGATAGTAGCCCAGCCCTGTTCTGAAGTAAATGTGAATGACGTCAGTGCGTACGTCCATTGTGGAAGTTACGTCGGTTCCGGGAGACGCGTTGGCAATTTCCTAAACACAGCTCAGTCGGATACCTCGGATACCCAGTGTAAGGCCAGGCTGTATGTGCCGTTGGATGTAACACCGGCTAGAAGGCGACCTACTGAAACATAGAACAAGTGGACACGGATTTGACATGCCCAGGTACCCAATTCAACATTATAAATATGTTATTTTGATGTGCCAAATGTCTGACCTTTTAGTTTAATTATCGTAGCACGTCAAGACCGACCTCGGCTCGTGTGAACCAAACCGATGACAGCTCAGCTGGGCGTCGAGCTTATCGTTTTGATAACGTTACAGTTGTCGTTTTCTCTATGTATCTGGTACTTTGTCTTGCCTAAACCGGATAAAGTGTACACATTAAACCACAGGCTCTAATAATATCAGCCATCGACACACTGGACAGTAACGTTTAACGGAGGACCTGCTGCTGTTCAGTTACACGTCTGGTCAATCCAGTGTTACACTGTTGAGCCTTGTGGAGACTTATGTTGTATGTATGTTGGCTGCAATGATAAACCAATTATTTGTGATGAATGACAATTGCTGTTGTTTGTATATTCTGTTCGCGATGTCGAGTTGGATAGCTTTTAAATGCAATATTGGGATATATAGCCAATATTAGCAATTGCATAGGCCTACGGAGTCTCATTTTGGACCATCCCTAAAGAGGAGATGGACCCAGGCCAGGGGAACACGACCATCACCAACAGCATCACCACCACACCCTGCGTTTTTCCATAGGTCTGATTCACATCAGGCCAGACTATCAAGAGGTGTTTGAAAAGAGATTTGTGGAATAGCCCTCAGCCCACTCCAACTGGTGCCCCAATTTATCAAATAAATAAAAAATAATTTAAGCATTGGCACTTGCACTCTCTGAGTAAGCACCTAGTCATCATCAGTAAAAGAGGATGTAGAAACAAAATCGAGAGACAGGAAGCTCTCTCTTCCCCTATTAGTAATGGTCTAAAGATTTCCAGATGGCTCTACAGTTGGTCATGTCACCATGTGCTCACCATGGGACCTTCTAGCTGGTATTGTTACAAAGAACATAGAACCAGGAGTCAAGCTGGTCAAGTCTTTCCAAAGGATGCTGAGATGTCATGTAACAGGCAAACCCATTTTCTGGCATAGCCTAAACGTATCCTTTGTTATGTGATGAAGTTTAACCTTTTTATCTTATTTTTTATCAGTATATTTTTGTGTTACCAGCATAGTGCCGGTCTGTCCTTGACTGTCCTGACTGTGTGAAAAAGCCTTGGTAGGTAAATAGGCATAGAAAAACCTTCTCATTTGAATCCCTCTGATATAGTTGGTTTCTGTACCTTGTCATTGGCATGGGGGTCAATAAATAGCCTTGCCTTTCTGAGAAGGCTGTTTATGCTATTTAGGCCTTTCATCTGAATCACTATGGAAACGGCAGCCTCCTGTTTCCTCTCTCGCACACCTTTTGTAGACCTATAGTGATCAATAGAAAGCACCAGATCTCCTTCAAACCATTCAGTCACAACAAATCTACATCTGTTATTTCTGCTGGATAACAAGGCTATTCACCAGTTAGACTCTACAGTATATTCAATGAGAAAAAATATCTAATATCCCATGTCATTAGCAACTTGGGAACATTTCCCTGTCCCCACCCTGTTTGGACTCTCCAGTTTCCTCTGTGTCTGGAGTTCCAGAGTAGCAGTGTATTGACACGTGAGGGGGGCTGTGGCGGGTCAGTTGTTAGTAACGCCAACTCAGAGGAATGTTAAAGGAACAGCCGGTCCTGCTTCTGACCCAACATCCCTCCAGTTAGACCATCTTCTTTCTGGCAGTTTTGCTCATTTCAAGGAAAATAACACATCCCCTATGTATATCTCAGCCAAAATCAGGCTAGTCTAGTCTAACAAGGCTGCACTATCTGCTTTAAACTGTCTAATTTGTTTAAAGGCATTTTTACCTAGATATTTTTATCTTGGGACCAACCACATTTTTTAGGCAAATGGGCTTCTTTCTGCAACCTATTTTTTATTTTTTTCAACTCAATACAAATCTTGCCATAGCTTAGATGTTTGAACATCGTGTTTGGCTTGTTATCAAAGCGTCTAGGCGTATCTGTAAGGAATATGAGAAATTCCAAATAAATGGTTATTGTAGTTTGTTTGACTTTCAATCCAGCCAAGAGGTATTCAAGTGCCATGTCCACTGGTTTCCTGATCTGTGAGCTGAAAAATCCCTCTAAACTGTGGACGGATTATGAATATTCCTGGAGGGACAGGAATGGGAGTGCTGGGACAGGAATGGGAGTGCTGGGACAGCTGCTGTATGCCCCACACACAGAACACACACAGCGGCCCCATCCAGTTGTGTTAAATTATTTCCCAAAATCTGGCCTGCCTGTTTGCATGGAGCACAGATTACAGCAGTGTTTAATAGCCAGAATAGAGGAACAACCTAGTGAAGTGGTTGAGGTTCCAACCAGGATGCAGGATGAAGACTTCAGAAGCACAGCAGACTACTTTGATCTATGGAGCTGGTATCAGACACACTAAATGAACAGCTGGCAGCATGAGTTAGGCTGTAAGGAGGTTAGAAATGTAATTTGGAGGTCCTGTTTTAATGGTTAGCCCATATCATTGAGGCTGTTGAGTCACAGAAAGGCTCTTGTGATAGGCTGCTCAGTCAGTGTATCAGGTCCTGATTGCTGAAGGGGGAGGTGACTTTCTCATCAGAGGATGAGGCTGCAGTCCTGGGTGGTTCACGAGTAATTGAGGATGACATGGCCTCAGAGCTGCATCATGACATGGCCAGTCCGATCTGGCTTTATTTTTCACTCTTGGGTCAATCAAAGGGAGATCTGTAGTGTTAGGCCATCCAATGAAGGATAAAATGACTTTAGTGCCAGGCCTGGACAACTCGCCACCTCAGTGGCCATTTTTCATCTTTATGTGTCAGGTTGGTCTGACCTAGAACAAGAGGGGAATGCAATGGTGCCTGATTCTATAAGCCAATATTTGACTACCTGGCTGATAATCTTGAGTTTCACTTTTAAATGCTTAACCTGTTTTTAGCCATTTGAGAACTAGCATTACATTTTTTTGTATTTACTCGTGTTAGCAATTGCAAATGATAGCAAGGCTAATAAATATTTTTCTTCCTCAGGCTGCCCTGCCATGGACACAGAGATGATTCCCAAATTTTCTTCAAAGGATGAGGAAATTGATTACTGGAAGTCTTTAGCCCTCAAATATAAGACAAGGTAGGCCATGTGATTGACTTTACATGTGACAGTGAATGAATTTCATTGCTGTGAAGTATATAGCATAACTTCTTCATCCAAGGCTCAGCATGACTAAGCTTTGTTAAGCTTAGTCATGACATACACTTTGACTTGATGTACATATTGCTATAGGCTAAATATTCTATGAAAATGATGTTCTCAGCTTATTACATAACGCTTTTCTGTTTGCTCATGATGCTCATTCCTGCAAATGAGGTTATGACGTCAAGGATGTGTCCTAGAGCTTGTTATGTGTTCTCTCTTGCATTGTCTCTTTTTACTTTTTTGCTCAGGGAGCATTCAAATGATTGACCTGCATTTGTTGTTAAATATGGTGTCACTTTCCCAGATATGATATCCAACAAGGTGTTACAGATAGACCTGCCTTGCCTAGTATGTCAAAGCCAGAGTCACACCTCTCCCATGGATTTCACAGGTGATCCCAGGCCAGAAAAAGCTGTCAACCCTAACTCTTATGTAATAGCCAGACACAATGTAGCTGAAACTGGCTTTTAGTGTGGTTCTTACATGTGAATACACACTAATTCCCTTGTTCTTTTTAACCAAATGCTTTGGACATTTTTAGGTTAGGTTTAAAGTTTCAGTGCAGAAAAACTGTCTCAGCATAATCCTGTTTGTCTGTCTGTGTTTGGCCATATGAGGCAAAGGACCAGCCTAGCGTTTTGAAATCAGTCCCCACAGACAAACAGCTGTGGGTTGCTCAAGAGGAGATGACTATGCTTTTGACATCTAAAAGAGAGAATACAGCTGGTGCTGGGACTGGTAGTAACACTACTAGTTAGTGTCATGTTAATCTTTGTTAGTTGAACAAGGTCTTGTATTGGTGGAGCTTGGGTCTGTACGTCTCTCAGAGGAAGTGAAAAACAGCACAGAGGGGGATAAAATCCTGGAGGTTTTCAAAGAATTTCCTGCTGTGGGTACATGAGAAAAAACATCAACCCATGGAAAAAATAACTCCAAGGCTGTAGTTAGCCGTGGTTTACCTCACACGTGTTTTGGTGCTTACGTTCTCACCATTCACAGTGGTAGCATGCAGCATTTGTTGGTGACCTATTGAAAGCTATCTTTACTAGGGACATTTTTTAGTTTTTTTTAGTTGATTTTTTCCCATAGTTTATTGTGATTAAGTAGATATCATAGTTTGTGATTATAGCTAACAGAACTAATCTTGTGATATACTATATTCAGTTCTTTAAAAGACCGTTCCACGCATTTCTCATTTTCACACATTTAATGTGCTTGGATTCCACAAGTACGTGTCACTGCTGCTTACTAAAAATGGTGAAGAGTTGATGTGGTGGGAGAGGACAAGTGTGTACTGTTGAACAGGGAGTTATGTGGCCTGGCGTGCTGATGAAGCAGCCTCTGTGGGGCTGGTATGTAAGGAATGACCAGGCACAACAACTGATTCACAGATTCCACTACTCGCCACTGTGAGGCCAGCATAACGGCAGTCATCTGATCTCAGAACAGTGTGAGCATGTCATCATGTGTGTAGTCACCCACATCAGGTAATAAACCAGGTATTTTTGGATCAGCTGAATTCCCTGATAGCAACAAGCGTCTCAGTCGGTTACTTCCCCTCAATATTCCAGTTTGAGACCTTTACTCAAGCAGACCTAAACATACACAGTGAACCTGGGTAAGAAGTCGTCATGTGTTTTCCACCGGAAGGCTCTCTGTTGCAGGGGTCAGCCCTGAGCAGTGCGTGGATGCATCCTGTTTCTTAGCTCATATCCCCATCCTGGTTCCGGACCCCCTTGTCTTCCATTCACCCCTTGACCTTTAACCCTTTCCACAACACAGGACACATGACAGGAGGCTTGTTTTTGTGAGCTGCTGCTGAGCTACCTAGCCTGCTACCCTCCGTTCAGCTGTCTTGTTAGAGCTATATTCAGACTGCTTAGCCTGACATGCTGACCCACACACTGTTTTCTGTTTGGAGGACACCAGATTGAAGGCTAAATGTCTACAAATAGGCCTATGCGACAGGCTTTTGATTCTGGCTAATGTATTCTGCCTGTGGGTTTATTTCTGACCATGGAGGTAAAGCTGCCAGAACATGCATGAGCCTGACTCATTTTACAGGACAAAAGCCAGCCACCGTTCTAGAGCTCACTGGAGTTTAGTCTGAGGTCATTCAGTCGGTCAGCTCCACAGAAATGAATGGACAGTAAACAGGACAGCTGGTATGTGACCATGATTGTTTATGTCCCTCCCCACTCTCTGCGTGTGTGTGTGTGTGTGTTTGCGCACTGTCCAGCTACCATGATGCTCAGGAGGAGCTGCAGGAGTTCCAGGAAGGGAGCCGGGAGCTGGAGGCTGAGTTGGAGGCGCAGCTTGGCCAGGCCGAACACCGCCTCAGAGACCTGCAAGCTGAGAACCACAGACTGAAGAATGAGGTGGACAACCTCAAGGTAACCAGGCTGACTCGCACTCTAGGTTATTCAGGGCTTTGCCTTGCTCTTTGGATCGATGGGCTAGGCTGTTTATAGAGTAACTTGTGGTTCCTTAGTTACTTTGCATCATCCCTGTTGGAGCCTGCAGCCAAGGTCCAATGTTCTTTTAGCATGTTCAGTGTTAATAAGTCATGTCCTTAGGTAATCCTCAAACACTACGTAATAGGATGTCAGGATCAAGAGAGAGAAAATAGAAGACTGCAAGGACATGTCTCTCCTGATGCAAGCCAAGAACTAAATCACAGTAGGCCTAAATATTAGGCTGTTATGGTGATCTTATCCATCCATCTGCGTTCAAGCAGTCACTGTAGCCTGCTCTGGACAGAAACGCTTCGTGATTTTCACATGGCGGAAACATGAGTGTGCATGTGGCAGCTAATGCTGTAAATGGAGTGTGTAAACGGCCCTGGAGAGACCATGAGTCATGCTCTCTCATCTTTGTGCTGCAGGCATGCAACCCAGCCACTGACGTCACTCTGATCTGCCCCAGAGCAAATGAGTCACAGGGCCTCCCCAGGGAACAAAGGAGGCCAGTGATGGAGGATGCTCTTTGAAAATGAAATGATGTGGAAGAATGTCTTGTCTAGCAGTGTCTTATGATTCAGAAAGCTTCCCCTGCTGTCATTAATGACCATTGTATAGTACATAAAGTAGAAAATTGCACTTTAACACAGCATGCTTTGGCAAAAGGATGATAAACTTGGAGATGTGGTCTCTTGTCCTACACTTGCTCATCCCCCGGCCCTTCTCTCTCCTTCACTATATCCATCCCTATCAGGAGAAGCTGGAGCAACAGTATGCCCAGAGTTATAAGCAGATCTCTGTGCTAGAGGATGACCTGGGCCAGACACGCAGCATTAAGGAGCAGCTCCATAAATACGTCCGGGAGCTGGAGCAGGCCAACGACGATCTGGAGAGAGCCAAGAGGTCAGACCAACAGGGGAACACATTGCATTTGGCTCGCTGCATGTCTCTTAGCACACAGTACAGTCAGGAGCACAGCCACTTTCATTCAGGCATTTGGAAAGGACACATACTTTTGTTAAGTAATTTGTTTGTAAGTCAGATTTATTACATTTTTCTATGCTTTTGGTACAGCAGTCTGAGACACAGGGTGTATTTTATTGTATTTAGATTGTTTTGTGGGGCATTTTTCCATCTGTGGGGGGATGCTGGGATGTTGACAGCTGTACTCCTCACTCCTCTGCATGCAGAGCAACAATAGTGTCTCTGGAGGACTTTGAAGGTCGTTTGAACCAGGCCATTGAGAGAAATGCCTTCCTGGAGAGTGAGCTGGATGAGAAAGAGTCTCTTCTGGTATCTGTGCAGCGGCTGAAGGACGAAGCACGAGGTATGGATAGAGACTCAAGGCGCACACGCCCCCCTCTGCCATTGTACAATGCATATATTTAATCAGCGTAAGGCTTGGTGGAGCGGTTTCTCATGTGTTTGAGTCTGTCCTCTGCAGACTTGAGGCAGGAGCTGGCAGTACGGGAGAGGACCACAGACAGGATGTCGGCGCCCAGCTCACCCACCTTAGACATCGACAAGATGGACTCCGCAGTACAGGCCTCTTTATCCCTCCCAGCCACACCTGTAGGGAAGAGCATAGAGCACCCCTTCATCAGCACGAAAGGTCAGGATCGACTTATTTTATTTCAAATTGGAGATGGACCCGTTTCTGATATGTGTATTAATGTTGGTTTGTCTGCTCTAGCATTGACCAATGGCTGTGGCAGCTCTTCCCTCACTCCCTCTGCTAGAATCTCTGCTCTTAACATTGTCGGTGACCTCCTGAGGAAAGTCGGGGTAGGCATTAGACCTATATAATTGAATACATTCACTTTTACCTTTTTCACATGGTGTCGTTGTGTGTTCTGTATGAAGACTTATGAAGTAAACTGTCGCAAGCTGCTTTGACAACAGGACAAATAGAAAAATGTTGATGACAGGTTGTGTTTCCTGATTTGTCGCTAGGCTTTGGAGTCCAAACTAGCTGCTTGTAGGAACTTTGCCAAGGACCAGGCAGCAAGAAAAAATTACTCCACAGCCAACGGCACACTCCTTAACAGCAGTGCCACCAAGTTCTCCCACTCGCTACATACCACCTACTTCGACAAAACGTGAGTCTCTGACACAATTTGTTCTCCCCTTGCTTCTTGTCTTGTCTTGCTTCTACAGAAGTTGTGCATAACATGGCATACTACAACTCAAGTGGAGAAAAATATTCACTTTCATTTCAAATCCCTTATGCGTATTTCTGTGTATGTATGCACGTGCGTGTGTTTTCTCATCCTGTGCATGTCCGTGGGGTCCTGCAGGACTGTGAACGGACTGGACCCC
This sequence comes from Gephyroberyx darwinii, assembly GCA_900660455.1. Taxonomy (NCBI): domain Eukaryota; kingdom Metazoa; phylum Chordata; class Actinopteri; order Trachichthyiformes; family Trachichthyidae; genus Gephyroberyx; species Gephyroberyx darwinii. The sequence continues at coordinate 2,659 of CABFOQ010036539.1, read as the reverse complement.
AGTTCCTTGACCTCCATGGCATCGTCCAGAGCAGTGTCTCCACCAGGCATGCTGCCTCTCAGCGTGTGATGCGTCCCAGCCCATGCAGGCCTCTGCAGACGCTCCTATCCACCCAACAGAATAAAGGAACAGAGAGGACACTTGAAAGACCATTACTGTGTGTGTGCGTGTGCGTGCGTGTGTGAAAGGAAGAGTTTGAGAGTATGCGCTTTTGAATTTGGTGTGTTGGAGAGTCTTGACTGCACAATTAACATGCCTCCTTTTTTTGCAGCTCTAAATGCATCTGTAAGTAGGTGCACAGTAATCTGTGCATGTGTACCTACCACACACAGGCATGTGCCTAAGCTGTGCTGTACTCTGCTTGTGTGAATGTCAATGCAAATGTGTTGCTCTCTAGACCTCTGCTCTGAAGTGGTACAATTATATCCTCAGTTCCACTGCTCAACTGAAAACTACTATACCTGACAAAAGGTCCTGAATTGACCACAGCTTTCCCTTAACCTTTTTTTCTCTTATACTTTCACTTTACTTGCACAGTTGCTAATTTCTATTTAGAATGTATTGTATTTAAAAAGGGATATGTTCAAAGTAACTAACTTATCTCACTGTATGCTTTAAGATGCAATATTTCTTGTTTGCTTGTTTTCTTGCACGTGTCTATGTAATATGGGGTTTGAGAGCTAAGGATCTACCCCAGATCCGCAAGAGTGACTGAAGTGAATGTTGACCGTTCAAAGCCATGTAGCCATAGTACAGTCGTTCCTCCTGTTACTGGCTCCTGGCTGTAATTAAGTAAGCTAGGGGCCTCCATGTTGAAACTTAAAATATCAGCTGGTTCTGTCTTCTCATGCATTAATGATTAACCTGCACTCAAACAAGCTGGTCCTCACAGTCTTCTCCTCTATAGATGTCCATTGAAGTTTTGGGGAACGGTTTTGCCTTTTAAATGTTAAACATAGTTGGGGGCTTTTTGTCAATTTTATGACAGACTCACTTACCTCATTCTGTTATGTAACAACTATCGGCTGTTGATTAGTAGCATGAGTAGGAAAATGTGGCTCTATTAACCTACAACCCACACAAAAGAACATTTAATAAACCAAGCAGTGAAAACTGATTCCACAGATCCTTTTTTGAGAGACCATCAGCTTTAGCTTCAGCTTTTTATGGTGCATCATGGCCATCGTGTCACGCAGGTTTGTTGATTAACTGTCTGTTATTGTGTGAACCTCATCTTGGTTTGATGTGCCTCTTTTTTTTTCTTCTTTTTTTTTAGTGGATTTAATTTGCATTAAATTAAATACATCCTAGAGTTGTCTGAATCCATTTGGCTCTCACATTGCTCCCTGTCACAGATCTTTGTTAATTCCTCAAACAGTATCACCCTTTCGAGATTTTGGAAGCATAAATTGGAGCTTTTAGTCCAATATTCAGGGTTATTTCATAATATGAGAAGTCATTTTGAGCGCTACATGAGCCTGTTGTTAAAGTATGTTCTACAGCCAGTGTATATAGGTTTGTAAGGATTGTAACTTTGCCTACCACATTTGTACATACAGACGTTTGGCATTAAGGTCCTATTTATTTCATTCTGTATGGCATGTGTTGAAATAAGTTTTATTATTGTACAACGGTCAAATACGATATGTTATGATGTAAAATTGTTTGTCGAATTTGTTTAAGTAAATAAAGATTGAGAGGACATACATGTATTTTGTGTGTCAAGTAATTCAAGATCACAAAAGTGCACTGTACACCCAAAGAGTTTATTATATAAACCTTTGACAAAATAATGAGAAAGTTTGTAAACACCAAATTGACCAGGTTTCTCACCTGTATTTATGGAAGTGACATACAATCTCCACCCCAGTGATCTGACCTTTGATTGGTTAACTTCATACCCAATTATTTACCCACCTGATTCCACTGACCTACTTGATTTAACTTCTGCAAGAGGAGGTTCACTTATTTTCGCACCTGCACTAATACCCTTTAAACTATTAGAATTTTATTATATGCTCAATTTCCTCTAAAAAAATGTTGATGTTGATGGTTAGTCCAGGGATGAGTTGTAAAGTCTGATGGTGGTGGGCCAGGGTAAATACAGAAATTAATAATTAGGGAAATAAAAGCATATAGGCTTCATTTGTCAGATTGTATTTATTAATTTATTTCTGTCATTTAATCATTTTTAAGTTTACTAGTAGTAAAAAATGTCCTACCTTGTATTAAGGGTTTATTTGGGGTTTTTGTATTGGGATGTAGTATTTATTCTTTATTTTTCCATTGGTACTTCTATTTTTAATTCAGCCATATAGTCCCTGTTCAGCTCTTGGTACCCAGTATATCCCTCTTCCCATCTGGACTCATGACTTTGCCAGCATGCATACACGCACATGCGCACACATACACACACACACACACAAAGCCTATAGGCCTATCAGCCTCCTAAAACTTAAAGTGCCAGTTTCTTCTCCACTGCCTCCCGTAATTTGTTCTTCTGAATCTAGAAGAACAAGTAAATGACAAGTTAGATCATTTAAACATATTATCTGTCACCCGGGTCACTGAGTTTACTGAAATAAATTGGTGTTGGAGCAGAGGTATCCTACCTTTCCAGAGGCAGTCAGGGGATATCCATCTACAAACATGACATAAT
>CABFOQ010036536.1:0-20072 GCA_900660455.1 Gephyroberyx darwinii | reverse complement strand
CCTCCTTGTTGCAGTTGCTCCAGTTGTTGCCTCAGTGACGCCACCTGAGAGGAAGAGAAAGACAGAGGTAAAGCTCACTGAGGGACAGGGGGGTGGCAAAATGGGATGAATGTGATGTTACACATGTATTGGTGTTGGCAGTGAGAGGTATGAGTAGTAATGATTAGGATTATGGAGAACATAAAAGGCCTTTGGCCAACTAGTGAGGGAATATTCTGCCTTAACATCATAACAGAGTAGACTACATAAAGATATAGTCAAGTCTAAGAATGACTTTGGGCTTCCCAATGCCAACATCTTAAGAGATTGCACAAACCACAGATGCACACCACAACACACAAAGATAGAACAATAGTTTCAGCAATATTTCCCCTTTCACTATCTGCATATCTCATGTAGATAAATCTTTAGTTTCTTAATTCTGTTTTTCTAGGTGAGCAGGTACAGCCAACATCATCCACCTGCATGTTTTAGTTGGAAAATATTGCTGAAGAGCAAGACGCATGCCGGAAGAAAAAGTGACCAAGTGTTAACAGGGAGAAAAGAGGAAAGGTTTACTTCATCTGGCCAGATGAAGAGTTAATTTGCATTTTATTTCTCTAACTTTGCAAATTGGAAAATCATCTCCACGCACTACCTCCCTCTGCAGCGCCTCATTGGCTGACTGGCTGGAGGACCGTGATCCCATTGGTGGTAAGGACCTCATCTCCTTTAATGGCAGCCGTTCAAACTCCACCCATTTTTTCTCTATTTCATCTTCCAATCGTAGCCTTTGGTCCGATCCCGAGCCTGGCCCCTTCCTGGACAACACAGCCTCCCATTGGCTACTTGTGGCATCTCTGTTCCTCTCCTCCTGCCATTGGCTGTGCTCCCTGCCCTGTCCCTCCCCTGCTTCTCTCTGAGTGGCCGGGAGAGGGCTGCAGGGGGCAGGAACAGGTGAGAGTTCAACGTAGTCAAACCTGCGCTGAGTGGGAGGCGCCGAGGTTGGGACTTCTGATCGTGCATCGCCATGACGTGAAGGTGGACGACGGGAGGACAGCAGGGAGCGAGTGTGGGAGTTTTCCTTGTCACTACTGCTGTCAGGCAGTCTAGAGAAGAGAGACCAGGAAATGACTGATCAACCCATTGATTTCTGTTGTAACCATCTGATTACCTCTTACATCACCTATTGATCAATCAGATGAGTCATCAATTGATTGATCAATCAGAAATCCTTCAAGGTGGATGAAATAGGTGACGCCGCAGCATACACAACCTTAAAATGAACAATGAAGGCATGGCTGTTGGTGAGTCACTATCCAAGCAGAGCATACAGCAGCCCTCTGAGTAATTAATGAAACTTGGAGCAATAAATGACTGGTCAGACATGCTGCTACTAGAATTCAGCAGGGGCAAAGTTTCTGATGCATGTGGTAAACAGAGCCTCTTATCGGGTTGTATTTAGCCGAGGCTGAAATAGAGCGAGACCTGGAATGACTCTTTTAACAGAAAGTAAGTGTAGGCAAGCGTCTATACAAACATCAATGACATGATATCGCCCATGAAATGATTTTGGAATGGAAGTGTACAACGGCATGAGAGCCTGCTCGGTTGACACCAGTTTAGTTAGATATATCCCTGTAACTCTGGAGAAAAGGTTACACTCAGTATTGTAAAAACACAGAATACATACACATCCCAATCCTCAGTCACACGTGCTGGACAAGGAAAACTTCAATTCAACTTTATTGTCATTATGCTATGTAAAATGGAAACAATAAAATCCGCACACTGTTGTATGTTCCCACGGTTTATTTATCAATACCTTAAACCGTGGAAACATACAACATACATAGTGTGCAGACTTAAGTGTTTTCTGTTATTTGCTATAGTTCGTATTGTAACCCGGACGCGATCTAAAAGGCATCCATCACATTCTCACAGCAACTTCTGAAATGTATTCAACTTGTAAACTCAGGGGGCATGAAATGCTTTAACTCTCACTATCCCTTATTACATTGAACAATTCCCCTACTAGATATACGACTCACTGTGTGAGGTCTGGAGAACTGCTGGGCCGGACACTCTTCCTCAACACCTCAATCCAGTTCCGCCTGATCCCCGCCGTCATGGCAGATAGCGTGAACACCGCTTCCCGTGTCTGGAGAACAGAGGGGGAAAAAAAGGTTAATAAGAGAGAAAGAGAGAGACAGAGAGTTGTGATAGAATGGAGTAAGGTGGAGGTGATGAAGAAAAAGCCAAGGTGTTGAATTAAAAAGAAAGACAAGAGAAAGGAGGAGGAGATACTGACAGAGATGAAAGACATGATAATGGAATAACAAGAAAATGCCACAGAAACTGAGAGCGGGTGTGGTTAGGCAGATAAGGAGGACAAGAAGGGACAAAGGAGAAAATCATCAGTCACATACACAATCTATGAGAGAACTTGACCCGTGAAAAAGATATTCACCTGTATCTGAAATCCATAGTTCTTCTCCACATCAAACTCGGATACTTTCATACAGGATTTCAGGTCAATCTCCCCATCTAGGTCATCTTTCTGTAGCAAAAACACAGGAACACCCATTCATACACAAACTACTCAGCCACATCAGACATCAGCCACAGACGCAGCGTACATTTCTGTTCCCCTCTGTTAAACAGTGGCATAAATAGAAGGCTAAATGGTTGGTTGCCTTGTTTAGGATAAATACAAGGACTCATAAATAACATATGTTAGAAATCATATTGCATACATTCAGGACATTGGATGAGTGTCTTCAGTAAAGAAATACATGTGTCTAGTTAAGAATATACCTCCTCTGCCCCCAAGTCTCTGTAGTACTTCAGTCCAGCATCAGTCAAAACGAACCAGTGCTTCTTCCACTAAAGAAACACACGGGTCATCAGTTAAACCAGGACTGAGCTGAGATCACCAACCTTCAGTGATCATGACTCACAAACAAACAACCTTAAAAACACATTACAATAATAATATTTGATCACAATATCAGAGGAAATAATATCATAAAAGTCAAAAGTAGACATTTTATCTTTGTGAAACTGATCTGCAAAAGCAATGACAAAGAACAAAATGAAACAGGAAGCCCACAAACAGCTGCATGCACTGTACAGCGAGAATTACAGCAGAATGCAAAAGGCACTGCAATAAACCTGAAGCTCAATCACTCAAGCATATCATGCAAGCGAGGAGACACCTGTTGTGCCTCCAACCGCCAAGCTATTAATGTGATAACAGGGATAATCTGTTGCTATCGCCTTACACACAACCTTTTTCATTAGGAAAGAGGGATGCAGGGAGGAGGAGGGAGGGGAGGGTTTGACTTCTGACTAGACACCCTGCTAAGTAGTCCAAGTCTACAGGCCGTCATTGTTACCTCTCCATTTTCGTCCAGTTTTGACATCCACCCCTTCTTGAAGTTAAGGAGGTCAGGCTGTGAGGCAGAGAACAAAGTTTCATGGTTGTTGACTTTTGTGTTTAAGAGAAATGCTACAAATACAAAAGCTGAACAGAGGGGTGCTGTGTATATGATGTTCACAAGAAACAGAAGTCCTATTTTGTTTATGCAGTATATCACCAAATACAGCATTCCCCTCAACAGGGCGTATTGTACCAGATATAATGATGGCATAGAAAGACACATAAGAGGTGTGAAAAGTGACAGGAAACAACAACTACGCCATGAAGGATGAGGAAGTCAAAAGATGAGAGAGAGACGGGGGCGGCAGGAGAGTGAGAGACTAGGAACTGGAGCAGCACATCCTCAGCGATGGAAGGAAAGATTGGAAAACTCATTAAATTTACAGTGGGAACACGGTTGCCTACAGTAACACGACCTCCTCTGTTCATCTCTCGGGACTGTGTGTTTCAACTGTATATGCCAGTGGGGGTGGCACATTAGTTGAAAGCGCTTCCAACATTTCTAAGAAGAGTCTTTTTTTCTTTTGGTTTTGAAAAGATGATGGGAAAACATGCGCTAGCCGCTTCACGATGAAATGATCCCGGATTAAGATTAGGTCATGTTTTCCACCTACATTCCTCAGGTTGCTCCCTTATCTCCTTTGCCTCCTTTGCTACATATCTCACTTTTAAACCTCTTTCTTCCTCTTCCATCATCATCCTGTCTTTTGCGACTACAATTTCTTTCTTTCTCCATCCGTTCGTTCTGCTCTCTATCAACTTTATTTCTCTGTCTGTTCTCTCATCTTCCCACAGCCCTTTTCCTCTTATCTGGCATCACAGTTGTGTTCTTAACATAAGCCGCAGTAACTCCTAAGTTCTCTCTACCTAGCTTCACCACACTGCTGCTCTTTCTTCCTCAAACCAGCACATAACAAGGTCTGGGGACTGCTAATAGACTGTGGAATGGGAATAATGTAAGAGCGTGGGGTTTATTAACACCGCATCAGTGTACATGGTTGAATTTAATAAGCTCTGTACGCTATGTAACTTCCATTTTATCACATAGGCCCTAAATGTGTCATAATATATAAAAACACATCGGGGAAGTGCTGATTAATCTATGTAGTATGCACACCCACGTCCACAGAAGTTTTAAACAAAGATGACATTAAGAAGATTAATCAACAGTGACTGCTTTTTCCTCCTTTCTTTTCCTTCCTCAACTAAACTGGGAGGACTGGCATAGTTTCCGTGGCTGTGGCAAACAGTATCCATGACTTATTTTTTTCAACTTCCTCAGAAATGTATCTTATCCAGTCATTATGTGCCCATGAGCAAGGTCAGGGAGCAGCCACAGCAGGGGGAAAAAACAAAAAGGACTGCACTCTCTATGAATGAATGCAACAGGGCTTTTCCTCGACATGTGACCCTGGAGGAAAGGGCAGAGGGAAACATGGACAACTGCTGTGGACAGTTTGAGACAACATGCACCGTTTCTGTCCTTTAGGCCTATTAGGCATGGTGTGAGCCTCCTCTTGATTTCTTTCTCTTTAGTTAAACGGATTAACTCTCAATACCGTGTGAATGAGAGCAGCCCTCCACTGAGATGATACGTGTAGGTTGGCTGTGTCTCCTGGTGTAGAAAAGCGTTACTGGTTTTCTCGGTTGTGTGTGTGTGCAAACCGGGAACAAGCGGAAGACAATGCTGGCTGTAAAACTGGCTAAATGTCACTTCCTACTACAGTAAACAACGCTGAGTAAACAATGAAACTGCGACGCACCTGGAAACTAGCATCAGGGTTGTTGTTTTTTTAGATTTGTTACCGTGGCAGAAATTCAGACAAGATAACAAAAGAAACATTTTCAAGTAGTTACATTGGAAGCAACCCTGCCCACTGGCGCACACACCCTCGTATCAAACCAACACTGACCGAGGACAGTCAGCTTAACACTCATGGAGGCTACATACATGAATACATTCAACTATTAAACTTTGTAACCAAACTGATACGTAGCCTGGCTCATTTGAGCTATAAAAAAATCCAATAAAAAATAGCAGAGAAGATAAAAGACTCGCACCGCCACCCTCAAACTGCTACCCAGGTAAAACTTACCGTCATGATGACAAAATCCAGAAGGCAAAGATAAAGAAAAGAGAAAAGTACAGTTATCTCACGCAAAGCCAAGGCCTCTTCCCCCAAACTTTCTACCTAATCCTTTCGGGTAAAAACCTGCCTTTCTCGCTGGAGGCTATGCGAAATTAGATAAAACCCCGCCATTCCCACCCATGTTAACCAGCGAGCCCCAAGCAGTCGTTCAAAACTGATTTTCTACTCAGTTCTAAGTAGAAAGCGCATTTCCCTCGAGCGAAACTCTAACTGATAAACTGTTGGTTTAAAAAAAAAAAAAAAAAACTCAACCTAGTTTCACAACTTTCTCACAAATTGTGAGTGCTGCTGCTGCTGCTGGCTCTACCCTGCCTGCCACTTCCTGGGCGGGTCCGTGAAGATCGTTTGAGAAAACAAGCCTACCTAACCGCACAGCGGCTCCCAAACTGGGGTCCAGGAACCCCCAGGGGTCCCTGAGGGGGATCCGAGAGGTCCCCAGCAAAATGAGGAATGGTTTGGATTTCACTCACTAGAGGTGAGCATATCAGAGGTTTCACTCTCCACTGTCACCCCCTACCTGCACTACAGTACAGACAGACAAAACCTTTCTAAAATCTATTTGGGTCCTTGACATGAAAATGTTTGGGACTCCATGCACTAAGTTTACCTGTCACTACCACAAAACATCCTATTGAAATATTCATGTTTAGTGGGGGAAAAACATACACAGCAAAACTCACAAGATCAATAATAAAAGTATAAACATACAGAATAAATATGCTATATTTTCCTGACTGAAAATCTGCTGGCAAATGAAGTCCTCCCCCGCCCCCAATCTGGTTTTGGTAGCTATTGGTTTCAGTTCAGGAATTTCAACACATGCCCCAGCAGACCACAACTGACAAAGTTCAGTCAGTCTTATGAAATGCCTTTAGGGTATAGGTGAAGTCTGCAGACACAAAACAACCAGCTATTAGAACAGAATAAAAAAAGAGGCATATGTTGGATATAGGTCAGATATGCCAGCAGACTCGGGACAGATATGTACACAGGGCACGTTGCCATGTCTTGTTAATGTGTAACAGAAGCTTTGAAATGCACCATACAGCAATAAACCTGTGATGCAACATCTGTGGAGCGGGTTTATGATGCTCATTACATCTATTAGATGTAGATACAGATAGAAGTACAGAGACATACTGTATAACGTGACCCTCTGTAGTGGGCAGTGAACAGAGGATATTTTTTCCCACTCTCTCTCTTTCTTTCTTTCTTTCCTTCCACACACACACACACACACATAGTGAGTGAAGCCCACTGGGGGATGAACATATTAGCAGACAGACCAGCTGTACAACATACCTGCATTTGTTCAGATCTGTGATGATTACCTTTCCTTGAACTGCCCTCCTCTACCGTGGGACTACCAGACCTCTGGAAAGGAACAGCTTGTAGTTAGAAAGATGTTCAGTGTCTGACTGAGCAAACATAGAAACGTTGTGAGTTTCACATCCACAAAGGATTTCTTTAATCTGGTGGTGTGTGGGACATGTGGTTACACATTAACATGTTATGCAGGTGATGGCAACCACAAGGTACAAGCCCTAATTCCACTGGAATGCATGTTGTTTTAATAATTTTGCTGGGGCAACTGTGGGGTGACTCTCACAACCAGTTAATGCAAATACAAAGTACATGCCACGGCATGGGTTCAAATTCCAGCTCATGCTATACTGTTGCCTCGCTTTTTCCTGTCTCTCTCCACTTCATACTCTCACAAATCCAATAGAAAATATTTGGGGGGTGGACTATTTTAGCTAAAATGTTCTCACTATAATTTTTCATTGTTTTTCTCTAGTGCAAGCCTCCTCCTAAAAAAACAGGGGTGTTATTAGCCTATCTAAGTGAAGAGGTGCAGTTCAAAGTAGCTCGCTCAACATGTTTTACTATCGTTTCATACTTTTTGAAAATGTATTTGCTTTTTCCCCACAACCAGCCTACCTGCAATGAGGTAGAGGACTGAGCTCTAGATAGATACCCGCTGCCACCATGTTGCCATCCTGTATATTCTCTCTCAGGGTCTCCTGTATCATCCCGCTCTCTGGAGGGATGCTTGCTCAGGGAGTGGCTGAAATAGCACATTCAGGAGGTCAGTGTCTGATTTGATCAAATTTAACAAGGAGGATGGTGTGGAGGCCAGCTAATGGATGGCTTAGAAATAATTGTTAAAAAGGGTTATGTCATCCCACACACACACACACACACACACACACACACACACACACCATCACCCAGTTCACCACTTGTAATTTGTGGACTATCAAATACCATGGAAATAATGATTGTACCCCTTTCAGAATTGCTATTTTGACAGACTGCAATTGCTCAGCTAAGAGTAAATATATAGATGCTCTCATCATATAAAAATACAGATTATGAAGTACACCAGTCCTTCCATTCTATATCAAACTAACTCTCTTCCCCTTCGTAGTGTAATATGACCCTGACCTGGCTGGTTTAAAGAGCTCCTGCCTCCCCGAAGGCCGGTGGTTCTGAGGCCGCCCCATGTGGCCTGGTCCCTCCCTCTGATGGATCCTCTTGACCTTTGGTAGGTCGGCCATCATGGCGTACTCCTCCTTGTTCCGCCCCATCGACGCCCCTGACAGCTGGCCCGACTCCGAGGACTCCATAGAGCTCTGGGAGGAGGTGTGCCTCCGCATCTGAACGTGAGGTGAGGGGGAAGGGCTCCGCGTTTGGCGAGAGGGCATCTTGTCGTTGGGGGAGGGGCTACGATTCTCAAGACCCCGCCTACCACCGCCAGACCTGTTGATGCTGGAACTCCTGGATGTTTCCATAGTAACACCAGAAGGCCTCTGGGAGAAAGCCATTCTGCTGCCATCTGTGGCCTGTCTGGAGGGAGAGGCAGCACGTGATAACGAGGAGCTGCGGAGGGAAGTTGATTCCCGCCAGGAACGTGGTGAGTGGTTGGAGTCTGACCTTGTGTCACCATAAGTGCTTTTCCTCTGATAGGAGTGGCTGGAGTCCCCAATGGTGGCTTTTCTCTCTGAGTAGCCCTGTGGCTCACTGTTGCCTTTTCTAGAGGGAGAGGAGGTGCGGCTGTTGTGACTCCTGCTGTTTAGGGAGTTGCTGGTTTCTGTCTTCCTCAGCAAAGATTGGCCTGGAGCATTATAATTTGTCTTGGATGGCAACAAACTGCGGCTGTCGCGGCTTCTGACAGAGCTGTTCGTTTCAGATTTACGCAGCAGGGATTGACTAGGAGTGTCGTAGCTTCTCCCTGAAGGGGAGGAGTTATGCCTTTCACGGCCACGGCTGTTTAACGATCCACTGGTGTCTGTTTTCCTCAGTAGATACTGACTAGGGGCCTCGTTGGTTCTCCTTCCAGGAGAGGAGCTACGGCTGTCACGTCCTCGACTGCCACCATAACTGTTTGACTCAGTCTTCCGTAGCACGGGTTGGCTTGTTGCGTTGTAGCCTCGTCTGGATGGAGGCGAGCTGGGGCTCTCGTGTTCTTGATAGTTCAGTCCATTTCTAGCCTGTGGGTTACGAAGCAGAGCCTGGCTTTCAATGTCATAGCCCTCTCTTATAGGGGAGCCACAGCGTCCATGGTGACGTCCGTTCAGGGATGTGACTGATTCCGATTTATGAAGCAAGGATTGGCTGGACGAGCTGTAATTTCTTCTTGGTGGTGAAGAGTTGTGACTATCATGCAGGCTGTCATGAGTTCTCCTAGAGGGGGAAGAAGTACGACTATCGCGCCCCCGTCCATTTGATGTACTGCTGGGTATTTCAGTTTTATGGAGAGAGGTTTGGCTGGTGGGTTTATAATCCCTCCTTGAAGGAGATGAGCTTCTGCTGTCTCGACCACGACCATTTAAGGACCCATTTGCCTCCGTCTTACGTAAGGCACTCCGAAAATCAGAAACAGTGCTGGATTGGGATTTGACTGAACTACCAAATGATTTGAAGTTTCTAGGCAGTGTTCCTGACTCAACACCTCGTCCAAATGTGGCTTGCAAGGGGCTTCTGGATTGTTGCTCTCGCCCCTGAGGCCGCCCGCCACCGTCAAAGTTACGCCTGTTGAGGGAGGTGGTAGACTCACTGCGCCTGAAAGGTAAGTTTCCACGTGAGGGAGAAGAAGAACGAGATTGGAGGGCAGAGCCTTGTTTTGATGAATCGAAACGTCCTGATTGCTGATAGGAAGAGGTGTGAGAGGAGAGGTTTCCCCTGCCGTACGAACTGTTAAAACCTCTTTGGCCAGTGGAGGCCAGAGACTCCGCTATCTTAAAAGGGGTAGGGCTTGGGGAGCGAGGGCCAACTTGAGCCTCAACCTCGATAGCAATGTCATAGGGGTCAGGAGGAGGGATTTCCACGGGCAGGTCCTCGAGTAGAACCTCAGGGTTCTGCCTCTCAGAGGCCACACCCAGGTTGGGGTTTCGGAAGGGGATGGTATCCTTGGGCTCAACATTTCGGGTGTTGAAGATTGGGTGTCCTTTCTCCAAATGGCGGAAAGGAGGAGGCGGGCTCTTATCACGGAATGCACGAGAACCTGCCGCCCTCCCCAGGGAGAAGTAGCCACTTTCACGATTCTCTCTCTCTCCTTTTAACCCTGAAAGAAAACAAGAGAGAGAAAAAGAGAGAGAGAAACATAAACAAAAGGGGGGGTGAGGGAACAATGGAGATAAGAGATGCATCTATCAATGCCACCTTTCTACTGTTGATTTGCACCCCATTCTGCACAACATGTCCATGACTGTCCTGTCTCCTCACCTTCATCTCCATCTTCCCTTTATGACTGAAGTGGAGTTAATAGGTGAACTCAATAAGGAATCACAACTTTCACCTGGATTCACCTGGTCAGCCAATTTATATAAAGAGCAGGCAGTCCTAATGCTTAGTCCACTCAATGTACATCGAAGTTCAACTACCAAGCAACTACCAGAGAGTTCGTGACACAAACCCAACTATATTGTATTACTGATAATTGCCCTGAGACACCTCACCTGGTGACATCAAACAGAGGTTAGTTATCAGTATTGCCAGGTAAAGAACACCTTAACTGTAACTGGATACAGATTGGTCAAGTGCAGTAAGTGAGGGATGTACGTGAGTACTGGAGGCTCAGCCGGCTAATGTACAGGACTCATACTTAGAACTACATGTGTTCAAATAACAGATCAGATGATGCTGTCACATTTCTCCCTCTCCTTGCTGTCAATCTCCAATGCTAAGAAAAACTGACTAGCTATTGTGTGGCACCGTCCAACAACATTTTATCTTATAACCCATGTAGGTCAAAGTGTCAAAGTGTGTATCTGTGTGTGGTGTAATCCTTTGATGATGTTCTCCTTTAAAACAAAAATAGCTTGGACACCCTTCTACTCACATCTTCCCCATCGCTTTCTTGTGTCTACTATCTCCTAAAGAGGAAATTCACAAAATAAATGAAACAATAAACACATTTGATACTATATGAGGTCAGTTTTCCTGTACCCGAGTGCCTACTGAAGCTGTCCCTGCTCCGAGCTTCCTCCATCCAGGCCCGAGGGTTGGGCCGGTGGGGTGGAGGGTCAAGCCGGGTCATGCCGAGGCGAGTTGGACGGCAGCGGATTGGCAGGTAGTCGTCCTCTGCGCTAACAGAGCCGCTGAGCTCTTGGTAGTCACTCTGGTCACGACAGCTAGGGGGGAAGAAGAGATGGGAGAAGAATGATGGAGTGGACAAAGTAGACGATACATCACGCAACATGGAACTCTTCTCAGTTTCTAGCACTTGGATCAGACAACAGAGGAGCGTAGGAGAGTGTAGACTGGTGATGAGACTCAAAACATCATTTAACATTTCAAAGCAGTGTCATCCTGAGGAAGGATATGATAACACTATAAAGAAACATGCTTACCCTGTTGAGGAGCAAATAGCCTTTCATCGAATACCTCCAAGTGACAAAACCACAGGTATACTACAGTAGCTTCTGTCAGTACGTCAGTGCAAGCCTTTTGGTATTAGACCATTAGATCAATGCCAAACCAATTTGCCTGCCAATGCTCATAAATCATCATCATTATATTCAAGTTTACCTCACTGCCAACAGTATGACACACTACTGTACTTAAATGAGTATACTACCATGACAATCCAGCATACCTGTCAGTGCTTCTAAAGAATTACATATTATAGTCTGTGTACATTACAATAATAAGTCACTGGACTTCCCAGCGCTCCCAAATGTCTTATCAGAATCCTACCTGTCAGTGCTGTCGTCGTCGTCGCCGTCACAGATGTAAAGCTCACAGCCAGGGCTCAAGATGCACAGCGAGTTCTCCTCGTAACCCAGACAGCCTCCTCTGACATCACAGTAGCTGCTCACCACCGACAGGCCGTCAGAGTCCTCCTGATAGGTTGACAGGATAAAACACGGGCCAATCACGACGTCACGTCAACCTCCATCGCTCTCCAAGTGACGGTGGTGCAGCTCACGGAGGAAGAGGCTCTGACGCTGCTTGAGATACTTACAATAACTGTACTTCTGTGCAAAAGCAGTGCCTCAGCTGACCTCACCAAAACCTAGATGTGACGCCTCTGACAGATGATCAGACACATTTTAAGCCTCTTAGTGACAAACCACACCTTCAAAATAACAATACACATACCTAACATTCTTGTCTGTCGGGCTCCATCTCCATGTGTCGAAGTTAAATGACTAGAGTCTGTCCCCTCTGTCCTCCTAGACCTCTCTCTGCTGCACACTCACATGTTCAGTCTGTCGTTCGATTAGGGTTACACCGCTGTAACTCAACCCGGCTCTCCTCATTATTATTTCATCTCTTTTTTTCTTGACGTAAATCCTTCTCTTCAAATGGATTGTCTTCAAAAAAAACATCCAGACCTTTGACTTCACGGTCTGTAAATGTCAGAATTTCTCCCTAAGCTTCTTGGAAACTGTATTTAGGTTATTACAATGGCGACAAAATGTAGTGTAGTGTAGAATGTAGTGCAATGTAAGTAAGGTGCAGTATTTCTTTTCTTATTTTCCTCCACAATATTTTGTTTACTCTGAACCATCGGTTATACTTAGTCAAACTTTCCCAGAAAGCAAGTAAGGTAACATAGACTGTCAGGGATGCCGGATGGTTAACGAGGAGAGGTACTGTTGTGACAATACTGCACAATGCTGCATAGACCGGTCTTTTCTGTACACTGCCCCTCTATCTAATATTACAGGTGATTCCCAAAAGGGCAGCAAATGATCCTTCTTCATTAATTTGTAATGGGAGCCACTGCTACCACCCTACTCCTCATCGTTACCTCTCTCTCCCTCTTTTTCTCTCTCTTTCTGACCTTTTCTTAATTCATTACAGAGTCACAGGTGATCTCACAACCTGTGTTTACAGCTCTAAGTGCATTTGTTACCTTTGTGATTCCTCTAGTTACCCACCCACAGCGTTTAGGGTCACATGAATACTTTGTCTAACAAAATACACGCTCACATGGATTCTTTCCCATTCCAAGTGATATTATGAAACTGCAGGTGTGATTACACACAGTATCTGTATGTAGAGACACAGTTCATGCTGACTCTAACAAAACATTACCTCATTCCCAGTTGATTATAGATCGACTTGCATCTGATCTTAGTGTCTTCCTGACATCATCCATGAGCCCTGGTGCTCTCATCTCCCTGCCTGTATTTAGGCCCAATTAATGTCATCACTCAATACTCTACTCTTTCTTTCTCACCAGCCAAACCAGCCTCCTTTTCTCCCTGTCTCTATCCAGTTATCTTACTGCCCTGTGCCTTTCCCTCCCTCCTCCTTACCTTGCTGCTGGTGTCTCTTTCCTCTGTCTGGGATAGGATTGGTGGTAATGGAGCTCCTTTGCCTGGCAGTGATCCAATCCCAATCCCAATCCCAATCCCAATCCCGGTCTCTGCTGTGGGTTTCTGCTGAGGTGCTGCCTCTTTGGTCTCCCCTCCACCAGCATGTAAATGCTTCTGGCGCAGGCAGTCGTGGCAGCGGGAGGGGTCGAAGATGTTGGGCTGGAACTTGGGGCAGACGGGCTCATCGCCGGAGAGGGGCATGGCGCGTCTGGAGGGGGCACTCGCTCCCTCATCGCATCCCAAAGAACACACTTTGTGAGCATAACACATACAGTACCCCTTAATAAGGATGCATGGAGAACTGCTGTGGCGACTAAACATGGGAGGACAAATGTGTGGTGCACTTAAATGAGTGTTTAAGTGGAGCACTGAAGTGTGGTGAAGCAGGCAAGAATGGAGGCATGCTGGCCTGATTAGTAAAGTATTGAACAAAACTTGCACATCATCTTCAATGATACGTGTGAGAAGAGAATAAACAAAACTATCACAGTTTCCTTGTATAAATGAAGAGTACTGGAGGCAGGTGTAGGTACTAGGCAAAGACTCAGAATAGTTGCTTAAGAGGATCTTTTATTTCATGGTTTATGCACAATCTAAAGCAGAACAGTTAAGCTAGGTGATAACTAATCACACTAGAGAACAGTGAAACACAATCCTAGAGCGCTATCAAAGCTCCCGACAGAATAGCTTTGCTGCTAACCACAAGCAGCATGATTAACCACCTTTCAGAAGCACCTCAGTCATAAACAACTGAATAAAACCAAATACATAGACAAGACAATAAAAAGTTGATTTAAAATGGAAGTTTTTTTATGATTTTTTTTATCTAAAAAAAGATGAGAAGTGATCAGCATTACCTGGCAGAAGAACCCCCCGATGTCAGCTCTACTGAGAATATGGCATTAGGAGTAAGGGGATAAACTGTCCATCAGACCCCCATCAAGCACATGCCTCTTCCCCATGCTGTCCCCTCGAGCTGCCAAACTCTCAAATAGATCCGATTGGCTGTTCTAACAATAGAAGAAACTGAAGCACACATGACGGCCATGACGGCTCTCAGTTAACACTGCGAGGGGCCCAGAACCAAAGACAGATTTAGAGCCAAGATGGAGCCGGTGGCATAGCGGCTCCTCCATTGGGGGGGGTTGTATTAAATATCATGGGCTTTAGAAAGCGAAATGAAACGCTCGTACTAGTGACAGCTGGCACGCGCTGGCTCAGGTTAGCGTAAATAAATAAACACTGGTGAGGTATGGGTTTAACATACATTAAAACCATTGACTATGTGCTATAAAGCTCTTCAAATCAACAATAAGGTACGCTATGGAGTAATAACTGCAACAGCAGCTACGACCCCTTTAGATCACACACACATACACATAATACTTAGTAGTAATGTGGAAGGAGGATTAATTTCCTGATGCTCTAGAAAGGATGTTGACTAGAGTTTCAGGTTTCCATTTAAACAATAGGCTGCAGAGAGACCAAATTCCAGAGAGAACACATTGACTAGCAGTTTGTGTAAACATTTGACAACAACACAAGTTCCTGTTAGCATCTTCTTTCATTTAATCAAAGTCTTGGTAAATACATTATGTATACATTTTAAGAAACATAACATTACAAAAAAACAGTTGCATTGTGACAAACTGTACAAATGTGACCACATGCCAAGGCTTCAAGAGAGGTGCTGTGGAAATACTGAGCAACGTCAGGATGGACAGGCAGACATTGATCGTCCATGTCAGCTTGTGTTAACGTTAGCACCATACATTTACAATGTCCATTATGTTCACCTATGGGATTCTGACTGAACAGTCAAGTCTGTTCACCTAACAAACCCTGCATTTATTTATTTTTACACACACTATGTCAGTCGTGATGATGCACCTTCTTCCCCGTCTGTCGGCGCCTGTGCCTCTTGCTGGTCCTCCCAACCCTGTTCTTACTCTCTGTGACAGCGGGCTTCTTGTTTGTCAGACGGCCTCGTCCTCCTCTGCCTTCCTGCTTCCCTTTCCTCTTCTGCTTGGTGAAAGTGTTGAGCGAGGATGTTAGGGAGCGGATCCTGCAGTAGTGGGGGGGAGAGAAAAACAATACAGCTGAGAGAGAGGCTGGAGGATGGCAGGCAGACAATTAAAATCGACAACAAGATAGCAAAGTATTGGTGAGCATTAGCCATTACGTCATCATAGTGTTGAGTTTGCATACGAGTACTGCTCAGATCATGTGTGCATTGACCAAATTTTTTTTAGAAGGCTACAGAAAGAGTAGAAATATGATGACAATAATACAATGACTTGCTGATGCTGAATAAAAGTCTGTGTGTGTGTGTGTGTGTGTGTGTGTGTGTGTACTGAGCTGTATGGCCAACAGCTTACTTTTTGTTGAGGAGGGGATGCCCAGCTGTCTTCGGCATTGCACTCATCTGCTCTTCTTTTCCACTCTTTTCATTCTCATCTTCATTCTCTCCGTCATCCTAGAAGGCAGACTTTCAGTGTTAGTGCAGTTTCATTTCCATTAATTAGAAATTTAAATTAAATCTATCGACTACAATTGGCCCCCATTCATGACTTCACTCTTAAGTCGATGGTTTGTCCATAGTAACTTACAAGACTTCTTTTTACATTTATTTATCCAGTCAGAAAGTTGACTGAACATGCATGCACTTTTCACATTCACATTCACACACATTTACACCTGACCCGCCCAGTTCAACCACAGTCTTCTACTGTTGGCCACTTAAGCACTTGGAAGTTAAGTGCCTTGCTCAAAGGCACTTTGACAGTAGTTGTTGAGGAAGGGTTAGGGTATGTAATGTAATGTAATGTAATGTAATGTAATGGTATATTCACAAGCAGCTAATTCTTTACCTGATTTGTTGCCGGTCCAAGAACGCCAGCTCCTGTGAGGTCAAGGTCACTGATGGTCGTTACAGTGACGGTGTGATTGGGGTGATTGTACTGCACAGACTCTGTTGTGCCTGTTATCGCATCTTCCAGATCATCATGATCGTCGTCTGAGAGGATGAAGGGTGAGTGAAAGACTAGTAAGTATAGACACCTGACTCCTGGAGTTAATGACCAAATGGACACGGAAAACAAAGATATAGTTTCTGCATTTTCACTCACCGAGAGCTTCTCTCCTCTCCTTGAGCATCTTCATGTATTCCTTGTGCCTCTGAAATATGATAACCAAACTTGTCATGATCCTTCCTGTCTACGCTCTTTGTCTCCCCTTAAATTTGTGCCAATCCTAATTTTACTCTAACTCTCCTCAATCCAAGTTTATGTTACAATCACCTCTTCTCGGACTCTGATCTGCTCCTCCTTGATTTTCTTCTGGATTTCTGCCACTGCTGCTTTCCTCCTTTCCACCTTTCTCTTGTGGAAGCCTGTGAGGTATTCCCTGACAGGACAGAGGAGGACAAAATCTAAAGTTTATATGGCCTCACTTAGCCATAAACCATAAGATTACTACTCGCCTTTTTACCAGGTCACTGCAGGCTAGCAGTTAGTAGTTAGTTGAGTGAACAGTAAACTCAAGATAATATCGCAAATAGGGAAGTTCTCAATTGTCAAATCAAACTTGGCTTGGTAGGTAATGCTAACCTAGTAGGTATTGATGGCTTGTTAGCATGCTAACGCTAACAGCTAGATGATGTTTAAAAGAGTATTGGTGCCTTATCAGCGGGTTAACTTACTGTCGCTCGTTGTCGTCAAACATAACGATGCATTTATTTTCTCTTTTCTTGGATCCTGGCTTGAATTTGGCCTTCTTGGACATATTGTTGTGGTTTTTCTTATTTTTCATGTTGTGCACGTGAGTTTGTTCCACTTCCTGCTTCTCCTGCTGAGTGCACAAGTTAACTTTGTCCGACTAGAAACGACTACAACGAGTTCCCCGCAATCCAAATATCCTAAAAATGTTCCATTTAATATGTTTAGTGTGTTGATTTTTCAGGTTCAAAGGTTCAGGACAGTCGAGATCTTAACCACATACTGTCTATAATCACCTCTGATCATATTACCATGACTAAAATATATTCTGGTTTTAGGATGTGCTGACAATGGTTCTTATTTCGATTTAAACATGGCCCAAATGTTACAATGAAAAGCACGATCCGAATAAGTTAGAAATTGATGCCATGATGTATCTCATATCAGGTCATCTTAGCTTATTTGGTGTTAGAAACGAACAGGATACCAGACCAAGGAGAGTCACATAGAAGGTATTTCAATGTGTTTCATAATGGTATGGCGGCCTCTTGCCCCCATTTCCTCACTCTGTTATTTTTTTCTATTCTATCTTTTTCTAAAGTACTTGGTGACACTGTCCTGACTTCCCCTGCCTGGGTTTATTTCCTTTCAGCTGAAATCAAAAGAGTTGTATAAAGAGATTTGTGGTGAATAGCTGTCTGCAGCAGGCTGCCACTCCCTCCAGTGGCAGGGATCCATTGTGTATCCAGGCCTGCTGTCTTATAGTAATCCATAGCAATGTCTCAGACTGTGTCCAGTGTTGATCACTAGGCAACACTAAGAATGTCAATGACTAAAGGGGGGAAATACCCGAAACAACCCTCACGCGCCCCTCATTATCTCATTTACATTGGCTTTCAAACCAACGCCTTAGTTCAAATGAATCATAAGGCATACAATGGCTTCTCTTTCTTCTGTTTCAATGCTTGTATTTATACTTTAATCTCAAATAAAAATATCCATATCACAGACCCACCACCAGGAGATATGATACATTAACTACTACAGACAGAAGATCACATCTGACAACCACTGTCATCTGTTGTTTTATTAAAAAACAAAAAATCAAAATGAACATAGAAATCCAGAAAACAACACAAAACACATATCAAGGGGAAAAAGACAAAAAAAATAGATATTTTGTAACATAATAATAATAGCAATAATTCCTCCCACTGCAGATGGCTGGTTGTGCATTTCTTTTTTCTTCGCACTCATTAACCAGTCAGGCAAACTAAATCTATGATGGATGTTGGATGAAAGCTGATTAGGACTCTTACAGTTCTGGGTGGATAACTCGCAACCTGCTTTGAACTGGAAGTTTCTTTCTCAGTGAGATGTTGATCACATCTGTCAATTTCAAGATCATACTTGTGTGTTAGCTTATTATTCAACAAGCAGTACAATGCAGACTTTACTTCTTCAGTAAAATATACAACTTCTCCCTATTAAAAGTTCTTCCTCTCCCTCAAACAGTTTCTGTACTTCGGCTGCCTTGCCAATATAAAACAATAATGACGTAACTGCTCACTTCCAAAGAATCTGAGCATTTGTGATAATATTACATAACCTTTAAATAAGATAATCAGACCACAAAAATAGGAATGACAGAAGTGATGCGTCATGTCTAAGTCAACAGACAATTACATATGAAAAGCGAATTGGACTGAGATTCCACAATAATAGCATTTCAAACATGGTAAAACATAATAAAATATTTTTTAATGACTACATCAAGGCCATTATGCTTGAGAGCGTTACATCGTATGCCGACGCCATTTTCTAAAAATACCATTCCTCATTTGGATCACTGGAGGCCAGACCCGACCAGGCCAGTCTCTTCCAGACCGTGACTTCCACCCCGACAAGTTTACCAAAACCATGTAGACCCAACCTTGATAGGTTAGCGTGCTTTCTCTGATGTGTATCTCTCTCTAGCAGTAGGTAAGGACATCCTGTTTAATCTACTTAAGACCACTGTTACTATCTGCTTATGTACAACCTATAAACAATCACATTGTGAATATGTATGCAATTGATTTAATGTGTGTGTGTGTGTGTGTGTGTGTGCAGGTAGGTATTTTCAACCTGTAGGCCTATGTGACTGGCTGCTTTCCTTGTTTAAATAAAGATATTTCTCCAATCTAATTATTTCTCCAGTTTGTCCTAATTTGATGGTAAGGAGCACACTGCCTACAGCAGCAGGACCAGCAAGCCGGATTCATACGGTGCTGCTAAGTCTAAATAAAGCTGCTCTGTGTGCTATTATTAAAACCACACTGTACTCTATTAACACACCACTTGAAACGGTCACTTGATTTCAATTCAAGTTAACTGATGTGGTGCTAAGGTATCCTATATTGTGGCACAGTACAATCATGTCACTGTACTGTGTATGAGGTAGATAGGAATAGACACTACTCAGCACTGCACGGCTAAAAGCAAGCTAGTCTGTCCACCCGCATCCTACAGTGCAGCCAAGTTTAGCAGAGCTTGGCTGTCTAAGCCTGAATGCACCGAAGCCCTTAATTTAAACTTGCATGTTCAATGAGACATGATGCAGTAATTACAGCACTGACTGTGTGCCAATAATGATTGTACAGCTTGCTATCCTACAGCCAATCAATGCAGTGCTGCATTGCATTACTTTAAATAGCTATTAGATAATGGTCCCTTTTCCCTTTGGGGCCTATATAACCTGATTCTCCTTGTACTGTAGCAGTATTAACAATGTGGCAGTAAGCCAGCATGATATCATTGTTGCCCAGAAGGTGGCGTGACTGCACCGCAACAAGAAGCACATGCATAGCCTTCCAGTGTTTAGGCCCTACACTGTGTGAATAGAGGGCTGAGAAATCATCTGTCTGTGTGTAGATTGGCAGTGTGAAGAAAGGTCCCTTTAGCTGTTGAACAG
>CABFOQ010036532.1:0-10164 GCA_900660455.1 Gephyroberyx darwinii | reverse complement strand
GCTCCGGGGGGTTTTAAAGACGCACTTTGGGCTGCTGGATGAGACGGTATGGGAATGCACACACACACACACACACACACACACACACACACACACACACACACACACACACACAGAGTTTGCCATGCATGTTCTATTTGGAAACAGCTTGCAGATAAAAATAGAAAGTCAGGAGTTGTCAGGGCCTGTGTGTGTTTGGAGTGGTGGACACAGCCTGCTCTTGTTGGCTTGCCCACACACACATACACACACACACAGTTAAATCTCAAAGTAATCATTATGGCATGAGTGAGAGAGCATAGTTAACAGCATTGCCTGGCGCTATCAGATGAGCTGTGAACAATGTCCATAAATCAATAAGTCACTGAATGGTACAGACCAGAGGTAAAAGAAGCAAAGCTTTCTTGCACATTTTCACCGCTCTCATCCCTCAGGTGACAATTTTATACCAAAACAGTTTATCCCCATACATTATGCAGACTTACTTCAGGGAAATCAGGTCTTTCCAAAATTTAGTTTTTCCACAGTTGTAAAGGTACTGTACATATGTACGACCTTGGTATCAAATTCAGTGGCACCTATATCAGAACCACATATCTTTTTCATTCCTCACACAGGTTTTAGCATCTTTACATTGGTTACCGTTTAGTTTCAGAATTTATTTTAAGATTTTACTGATCATTTTTAAGATGAGTTTGGCACAGGCTTTTTAATCCCATATGAGCCGAATCACAGCCTGAGGTCCTCAGGCTGTTCCAAAGTCTGGATTAAAAACAAGAGGTTCCTATTGGCTGTTCCAAAGTCTGGATTAAAAACAAGAGGTAATTGGTTCATGATCATCCGGGCTTCGAAACTTTGGATCAACCTGTCTTGAGGAGCTTAGGCTGCTAAATCTGTATCATGTTTTCGGTCACATCTCACTTTTATAGGCTTGCTTTTATGCACTGATCTTTTATCAACTGTTTGTGACCTACCCTCTGCTCTTATGTTTCCTGCCATTCTTTTATATTTCTTACCTTGCTTTTATTGCTTTTGCTGTAGTTTTTTTGTTTTGTCTCATTTACTTCTTTATAAAGCGCTTTGTATCTGTGCTGAGAAGAGCTCTATAAATAAATGATCAATATTAATATGCTGTCAGTCTTATTGCGCTTTTTTAAAACTAAAGGAATTTGAAGTGGTTATTCATTGAGTACACAGCAAAACAATATATTTGCTGATAGACAATTCAGTTTTAGGCAGCAGCATGTAGGTAGAGCACCATTCACTTCCAGATCTCACTTTTATTGAGAAACAAACAATTTTATGTGTGTGTGTGTGTGTGTGTGTCAGCATATGCAGATGCTGTTTAACAAAAGCATTTGCGTCACTCTTTCCACGTGCAGTTTATAGGAATCCTTCACTGGAACATCTATTGTCAGCCTGGCCTGTGAGACCTCTATCATTAAAAGATACAGAATACACAGGGGCATGAGGATACACACACACATACACACATACACACACAAACTTGGCACATTATAGGGAGGCATTTAAATACTTATAATACTTTAAATACTTATATAAAACTTTCTCATTTCTTACTCTCTTTTTCTCTCTCCCTTTCAATCTCCTTCACTAAGGAGACAGGCACCGTCAGAGCAGAAGTGCATGGATTTGGACAATTTATGCTCAACCTGAGGACTTTAGCAATATGGCTGTAAGCTAGACTGGGTGCTTGAAAGCTTGTTTGGTATTACCTGTCCCCTCAATGAAATCCCCTTTGGCTGGTTGAGACAGATACAATTCGTAAGGATTGCATCAGAATACATCAGACTTCTGGGAGATTGTTCTGTTGGTCAAGTAATGAGAGCATAAAATCCCCAGTAGATAATTCCATGCTAACTCTTTAGTTAGTCTATGTTGAGTGATATTAGGTGAGAAACATTATCTCAGAAGTGACAAATGCTAACTTGAAGCAGCTAAATGCTAAGTAATCTTAACAGTGATGGATCATTCCCATATCAGTCATTCAATACTTTAAAGTGAACAAGTTTAAGTATCTGTGGTTGGACTCCATGCATTTCTAAGGAAGCTCTCGTACTTGTAAAAACAAAATTAACTTTCAAGACAAAGATGACGTTAGAAGTTAGCATGGTGCACCAGAGCGAATGAGCTCTCCTAAAACCTTGGTGTATTACATGCTAAAGTGGAGGGGAGCAGGTAGGATGGAGATTCTCTGCAGAAAATATATCACATTTCCTCTAGAAACATATTTTATGCGTTGTTAGGTGTTTTTTCTACCATGATATAATATGGAAGAATAGAATTACAGTAATCAGATTGTAGCCTGCCTCTAGGAAAAACACTCTCAGTCAGCAGTCAGCCATGACGCCCAGACAGAGAGCTCCTAGCGTTGCTGATTGCCAAGATGCGCAAGCACGCATGCACGTACGTGCTTGAATTTTTGTTATGGAAAAATGCCATGAGGTACATAAATCAATAGCTTTTCAATTTGGCTTTTCAATTTGGTAAAGAAAACTCTCCATAATACCAGGTTCTGACTTCCTGTGTCCTTGGCTTTCTATCTGTAACTGTTGTCAAGGTGTGGCTCAACAGCTGTAAAGGTGTTCTCAACTCTTAACTCTGGGTTCACAGCAGTCCTCAGTACTCCATTGGGTTCCACTTTGGTAATGGAGGGCCAGTCAGGTTAACAGTAATTAGTGGTTTAATTGGTGGGGACACATTTAGTAGCAGTAGACTACACCACGATGGGTTGACAATGACATTCATTAAACTAAATCCCTGTTCACATTCTGCACTGCTTACAGATGAGGCTGAGTATATTGATAAGTGGGACCAAATCTTCAGATATGGTGCTTGGATCCTTCTTATAATCCCTGAACCCCTCAAGTACACTTTGATGGAAGTTTCCCCATAGTGTCCATACAAGTTGAATCAATCTGCTTCATCATTTCATTGCTTGTTAACATCATATTGTGGAACTCCAGCCTGACAACAGCTGAGAGAGCTTCCTGCCTTTTTTCACCTTTCACAGTGCCAGATTATAAGATTGGGGTACTTCTGCTGTAGGTTGGTTGCTACCCCACATTTTCTTGTGACACTTACACCATCACATGCAAAACCAATTTAAATTGTTTTCCTCCAGTGGAGGCAGTTTAGCAGACCTTTCAAGCTCAACCAAATCAAAGAAAATATATGTTGGCACATTATTTATTATGGAGGCCAACTGCACTACCAAAGCAGGCTTCTTAACATGTCATGGACTTTTCAATTATTTTTCTGATTTTGTTACCATATGCTCCAAAATTTTGTTTCTCATTTCCTTTGCTGTATGATCAATTATGTTTGTTGCTGCGTATCTGGAGTGAAGGATGCCCATGAGAAGATAATTTTCTGGCTGGAGAACCACCAGCTCCTGGTGTATGGCCTATTGTTTTTTGCAATTAACTATGTGGTGCGGAACAATGATGCCGTCTTCTAAATATATCTTTCCATTTGCCTCTGTATGGAAACTTCAATTGGAAAGTTTATGTTCAATGCTTTTCTGCTGTGGAGTGTCTTTTGGTTTATGTATTTTACTGTGCTAACAGGAACGCTGATACTTGTGGTCACCATTGCGGCTGTAGATAAGTTGTGTGTTGGCCCATTCAGTAGAAAGTGATTGTATGTGCATGTCTTAAGTGTGCATGCATGCTCACTCAGGTGTGTGAATGTGTGTTCGTGCGTGGCTATCCTCTTCCGAAAGGCTGTATCATTGGTTAAAGTTAAATGGCTTAGCCTATAGTTGATTAGACTAAAGTTGCTGGCTGCCTTCCCAAATGCTCAAAGCAATACAGTCGTGTTGTTTTGCCATTTGATAACGGTGAGCAGAAAATAGAAACCTGAATGACTATGTGCCCCCCAACACTCAGTCCAGCTGCTCAGTGGGTATGGCACCTGTTGACTTGAGATTGTATGAGGAAAGTGCGGCCTATGTGTTTGGCTATGTGCTCTACCACTCATGTCCCCCTTCATTGCTCTCTCTCTCTCCCTCCCTCCTACCCCTCTCATTCGTTGCCACTATCCTGTTCCACTAGACCTCCCCTCTCTCCACCAGTCACAGCCAAATCACCTTATGCCTTGCTTGGCAGCAGCAGTCATGCAGCACCATGCACACTTTCCCCTCCTTGCCATGGCCTTTTCATCAAACACAAAAGACAAAGACCATGAATGGATCTCAATATGCTGGGGAAGTAAAGGTTCATTGACTGGGACTGAGAGCAATTTCCTCTTTCATTTCCTGTACCTCCACAGATGTAAAACTATTCAGATAGGTCAAAGTAAAAAAGGAAAAAAAAAACTGCATGCATGCAGCATCTGCAATTTAACCCAAAGAATTTCAGCATTATATTTTCATAATATTAACATTTAAAACTGTATAGTTACCAGGTTCACAATTAGCTTTGCTGTAGTGCAAGGTATATTAGTAGCAGAGCAGCATAAATCTCCTGGACAGAGCTGGGAGAAAGATTTACGGGGTAATTATTGTGGTTATCAGAGCTGTTATTGTTATGTATTTCACACACTGTGGACCACATTCAACCTGGATGGCAGCCAATTTACATTTGGAATAGATTGGTCTACATTTGGATGAAAAATGCCATGATAGGTCCAAAGTTTAAATTATGTGTGGGTTGTGCCTGTGTGTTATTTTGGCTGTCTGAGTAAAAGAAGGAGTAAAAGAAAAGTTTGTGTTCCAGGTTTGCTCCTTAAGGGCTTGTGAGTCACAGTTAACAGCTCTCCCGCTGCTACAGCTTCTCTCTCTCTCTCTCTCTCTCTCTCGCTCTCTCGCTCTCTCTCTCTCTCTCTGGTGGACATACAGACCAGGCTTATCCCGCCTGGCTTAACACATTGGCTCACTCTTATCTGCAGCCTACAGCACCACAGGCCTCAGCAACACATATAGCTACTATAATGAACACAGATGTATGTTGTGTGTGTGTGTTTGTACAGGTACAGTCATGATGGAAAGTTTGTGAACCTCTTGTGAGTTTTTACCGTGCAATCAAAATCTTGTTGAATCAAAATAAAGGATTCACCAATTTCATATGGATTTTAGGAAATTGTGCATGTAGTAAAATGAAAACAGTTTAAAGGAAATTAGTGCATGTCAAGTGAACCTCCTCTTGCATTAGTCAAATTAAGTAGGTAAGTAGTGTGACGCCATAAATACAGGTGAGAAACCTGGTCAGTTTGGTGTTACCCATGCAGGTTAAAGAAAAACACTATGGCACGATCTAAGGAGAGTGTCCGTCAGTCTGGGGAAGGTTAGAAAGTCATATCAAAAAGATGATCACAATAAACAACCCAAGAATAACATCCAGAGATCTACAAGCCTCAATTGCTGCATCTGATGTCATCATGCATCTGTTAACAATAACAACACTGAATAGAAATGGCATTCCTGCATTTTCTAAAAAGAACAAAGCTGCCTGGCTCATGTTTGCCAGAGACCACCTGGACAAACCTGAAGATTTCTGGAAGTCTGTTGTCTGGAGAGATGGTCAGAATAAAAAATGCATCAAAACTGCGACCAAAATAACCATATCCCTACGGTCAAGTATGGCGGTGGGAATGTCATGGTCTGGGGCTGTTCTTGTTCCTCTGGACCTGACCTGGATTCTAAGCATTCCAGAAAATCTACCAAAGAATGGCCCAGGAAGAAGAAGTTTAATGTTTTGGACTGGCCAAGTTAAAGTCCTGACCTAAATCTAACTGAGATGCTGTGGCAGGATCTGAAGCAGGCTGTTCATGGGAGACTCCCCCAAACCTCACTATGTTGGATGAGTTCTGTAGGGAGGAATGGGTGAAAATCCCTCAAGGAAGATGCCAGAGACTGATCAGTGAGGAGATGTTTACCCCAAGTCATCGCTGCTAAAGGAGGTTCCACAAGTTACTGATTAAAGAAGTTCACATATTTTTGCACACAGGCGTATATGAAATGAAAGTATATCAGATTTAATTGTGCATGTTCTTTATTTGTGATATCTTCACTAAGACTTGAGGTGTAGATAAGGATTTTAAGAGGTTATTCCTCTGTAACAGGGGTAGGCAATTAAAATTTCAAGAGGTCCAAATTTCAAATTTCCTTCCCAGCAAAGGCCCGAACCATCATAATATTCAACTTGTGCAACCAACCATGCATATCACATAGTCAATGTTATCAGCTCGGTCCGGATAGAACCATCACTGGACCTGGACCTGGACCGGAGACTGCCATTTGCCAAGGCCTGCTCTATAATATATGAAATACTGACCACCCGCTGTAGGATGTGTACTCATAGTGTGTAATTTGAGTTTTTCATTTAACTTTATTCATTCATATCCATATTATTGCCTGGGTGAATACTTGATTCTGATTGGCTGGGGAGTGACTATTACACATATACATTTCAACCAGATGCTCCCAGCAAAACTGTGTAATTGCAGTTTTAAATTAATAGCTTACAAATCTGAGCAATATGCATGCTTTCCACACCAGACATATGCTGCTATATGTTATTTTAATAAAAGGGTTTTCAAATTAATTCCAACTTGCGAGAGATGGAAAGCAAACCTGATGAAGCAGTTTTCCTTGAAAATAACACTTCTCAGTCCTGATACTACATTATAACTATGAGACCCTAATATTCCCATCACAATAAGAGTGTAGAGAAGCCATTTCTGCAGCTGCAATTGCTGAACTAGTAGTTACAAAAAGATAGAAATTGTAAATCAGAGTTCCTCTGCTTATAAGAGCCAGAAATGCTGGCAAAGCTTGGAAATACTCAAAGTATTTTAGCTAACATTCACCAACTAGTTACCAGACTAAATAGTCAGGAGTGGTTTCCCAGGAACTCAAGAAGGAAAGTTGCCCATGTAGTAGCAAAGTGACTAACTTGCTGAAAATTAGCAGTGAACAAGACAAATAACATTTTGGTCTATAATGAATTACAAGTCCTGATTCTAAGATTTGACAGTTGGCTAATTATAGCTTGGATAATAACAACTCTAAGTATTATCTTCTCAGTATTGGATCTTCTATTAAAAATGTCCAACTGTTGTGTATTATCCCTTCTTTTGTTCTTCTGTGTGGAAAAATATCTTTCCTACCCTATCTGTCACTCCATCTGTGTCTATTAATTTACGGCTATCAGAAATGCAAAACTTCCCCATTCGGAAATTGTTTGCGTTTTGCTTCCCTCCTCAGCCACTAAAACACGTGGTAGGAGGAAGGTGGAAGGATTACACCGGTAGTTATGTGTGCACAAATATGTCTCTGTGAAGCCTCTCAGGCCTTTGAACAAAGCCAGATAATAGCATCGGATTATGGAAACGAAGGAGTTGGAGGAGTGGCACCCTGCTATATGGAAAGTGCTAGTGGATCATGAAAGTGACAGACCGGAGAGAGGGGGAGAGGGGCTGGCTGTGAGTTTTACACTGTTAACGCTCTTCTAGGAGCTGTTTCATTTTTGTCAGAGCTCGGTCTTTGCCTTTTGAAGAGTTTAGGATTGAGTACCCACGAGCACCTGTCTGTGTTTGTCTTGCAGTTTATACAGTATGCATGCAAATATTTCTGTGTTGATATAAATCTTTGTGTGTGTGTGTGTGTGTGTGTGTGTGTGTATATCATGGGACTCCACAACCACCAGAAGGGCATGATAATGCACTCAACTCTCTCTTGTTTGAACTTGAACATCTCTGGAAAGCAGAAAAGATAAGAGGAACCTTTCCTCATGTCTATGTTTCCCTGGACATTATTATGCGTTTCCACAGTGTGGATGAGATCTTGTTCTTGAAAGAGAACAAAGATATGTAAAAAAGGCAGAGTCACATAAAAAGCTCTCTTAAGTAAGATGGAAAGACTCTGTGATGTTTCTTATGTCAGCGGAACATGGGACAGAGCAGAGACTTGTGCTTTTGGTGGTTTACTCCAGGGACACGTCAGAGAAACAGCCCTGACGGGCAACCCTGTACACCTGTCCCATTTTAATGTCACTTTGTCGAACTCTGTCACATCCACAGAAAACCTAACTGTGGCTGAGGCTAATGCTTCATGAGGTTCCCTACATTTGAACAGAGCTGCTACTGAGCTTAATCACTCTAGCATAGACATAGCTAAGCTGTATCAAAGCCTGGGCTTGATCCAAAATTGGGTTTCGAACAGATTAAAATGGGTCTTGTGAGATATTCTACAGGTTGTGTTGATATTTCACACCGTTATGCTATTTTGGGAGCTGTTGAGCTGTTTCCATACGGTCAGAGTTGGGTCAGTGTAATGGTTAGTGACTGGGATGAGGTGGCTAGGATTGTTAAGTGGGTCAGGAGGATTTAAATGCTGAAGGTGTTCAGATGCACAGTTCTTGATTTTGTCTGAAGCTATGGGCTACAGTACATTGTCCTTGCTGATCCTTGCACATTAGCAAAGTGTATAAGGGTTGTTTGAGCAATCAGGACTGTTGTTGCCCAAAATAGCAACTGTGGAATATCAACACAAATAATCTGTCCACCTTTTATTTTTTCATACACGCCTCTTCATACAGCCACGCAATTCTTCATACAGCTGAAGGATGTTTGCATCTCTCCCCTGCATGGAGCTATTCAACCTGTTTTGCTCTGCAAAAATATCTGTGCGGTAGGCCAGCTTAGTTAACCAAGCGGACACAGCACAGTTCACAGATTTCAATCTTCGCAAAAGTGTCAAATACATTACTGAGCTCAATACTTGCAAAATACAAATTCTTCACAAATGCCACCACTCTCTTCATAACTCACTAATACCAACAGTTTCACCTCTTTAGTAATATGTGTAATCTCGTCTCATCTTAGGTTGAGTGACGCTAGGGAGGGGGGACAAATAGCAATATCCTCTTTGCAAAAGGAAGCAACGTGGTTTATGGGAAATGTGTCTTAATTTTGAGAAACATAAAATATGCTGCATATACCACCAAAGACAAAACCAATTCATCAGAGCTGTTTCTCCTCAGTTTTTGCTATAAAATTCACATTTTATTTCTCTCATCTCTTCCTCAATTAACTATTCTTCTCTCTTTTTGTCCACACCTGTTTAACGACTGTTCCTCCCCTTTCTGATTCCACTTAGATCAGGGTTAGGGTTAGGGTTAGATCAGGGGTCAGTTTTATTAGTCCTGTTTTATTTCTCTCTCACACTCTCTTTTCAGTGGGTGTGTACGTGTGTGTGTTTGTTTGTGCTTTCTCCTTGGCTGTCCATGTCAAGGTGGAAGAATATAGCATGGATATCTTTATATCCACGTTTCACATTTCACTTGACCGAAAGCGAATGAGGCGAGACAAGACTTGCAAGCACAGCATGACAGACACCCTGGTTTTATTTCAGGATGACACATGCCTAATTTTTGTCAAACATCCCTGTGATTAGGTCTGACAAATGAGCAGACTCAATGAAGGTATCACAGTGAGCCCATCGAACATGACCAACTTGCAATTTGTCTTTGTTTCCTGACATAAGCGGTGGTTCTCTGGCTACAAGCCAGTTCTCCAATACTGCACACTGACTTGTGAATGACAATTCTCCATTTTCTGGCAACACTGGTTGCAGTTTGTTCTGAGGCTATTTCCCATAGGAAAGTAAAATCCATTTCTACCTTTTATTTCTCCTAGACACTAATGAGCTCTTTTTAACACTAAGATGAGACTAAACACATTTTCTCCTATTTCTCAAATCCGACTCAAGAGAAATAACCACATGTAAGCTCATGTTTACCTCACTCTGATCAAAACAAGAGATCTCCAGATGATAAATAAGTGTCATTTAGCTCTCCTGAATGTCTCCATGCATGAGACCATGAGATTAGAGATAGATCTCAAAGAAAACTATGTTTTATGACTCCTACAATTTGGATGCTCCTTCTCAAACATGCGCCGTTTTCACATTGTGGTGGGCTGGGAGGAGGGTGGGTGAGGCTAAGCCTGGATCCAAGGGAGAGGTGAGTTGGTGGACTGCCTCTACCTTGGATCCGGGACCGGCTGCGGGCAATTAAGCCTGATTGCAGCCGGGCCTTTTTAACCTGCGTGTGACTGTGTGAGCGAGAGCGCCAGGGTGAGAGACTGGCGGGATGGATGGAGGCGCCGGCAGGGATGGAGGATCCGGTCGGCGGTGTGAGC
>CABFOQ010036527.1:0-19583 GCA_900660455.1 Gephyroberyx darwinii | reverse complement strand
GGTCTCTGAGCCTCAGTCTCATCTCCCAGTCCAGTGCCTGCGTGCTGAGCAAATCAAAGGAGCTGGAACAGACCTTCAATCATGCCACGGTCAAAATCTTCTTTGCTTAATGTCCAACTGTCAAGTGCAGAGCTAAGGAACATCTCTGTGAGATAAATCTGCCTGTGTTGTTTGCCTTCTTGTGCTCTCTTTTTCACCCGACGCCTTGTGCAGCTTATGTAAAGTCATAAGGAAGAATGATTATGGGGACAGCAAGCAATAGCAAAGGAAGGTGGAATAACTGAGTCCTGCAGAGAGAGGACCATGGAGTATTAAGGTAATATCAGTAGGATTAGATGACACATTCATATTCCCAGTCTGAAAGAAGAGAGGAGCTGAAAATCATTTGAAATAAAGTCAATTAATTTGTTGTGTTCCAATGCTTTTGAAATTCAGCACTAGCCTACAAAAAAATATAACACTTGTTTTAAAAGTCTTTGTGACAAAACAGATAAATCACTCTTTTCAACTTGATGCTGCTAAAACACATTTTGATACAGCTTCAAATTCAGCTGAGTCAGTCACTATCTGTGGAAGCTGCCAGTGACTCACTCATGACCGGGGGGGAGACAACGGGATGTGATGTTTGATATTGACAAGACCTTGATTTTCCCCTTTCATTCTGCACAACATGGTGGGCTTGACTAGCAAAACCCCCTGCGGTGCCATAAAGATGGGGCTAACCTATAATTGACATTATGACTCGTAGGTTAGCTACCACTGTGGGCAGCACGTCTTTAGAGGACAGCTGAGTTTTGCATCATACAAAGAAAACTGGCATTTCCTTCAGAAAGACTGGTATGTGATAGATAATTTTGGGTACCATTTTGGTACGTTCACTAACAATACAGGTTGTATACTAAATTGATTTGAAAATGCACCTTGAGGCCACTTTATTACTGAGGAGTAAATGGTGTTCACATCTCCAGCAGATGGCAAAGCGAGCTGTACTGGTTAGCTTATTGGTAACATAAACAAAACTTTTCTCTGTCAGTTGTAGACAGAAAAACACCTGCAGGTATGGCTTTCCGTATACACTGGAGAACTCATTTGAATTTCTAATGGTCCTCAAGACGCTGCAGTTAATCGATCATGTGTACAGCGCTACACTGAATACGTCCCAGAAAATATTGTGGCTAAAATTTATAGTAGCACTGCTCTTGGATTAACCATGTGAGGAGTGGCTGGCTGATGAAACGGTGATGGTGCAGTCATTATGCGACGATATTTTTAGAGTAGAACGTATCCTATGATTAATCCTTGGGAGACGGTTAATGGCACCTGGGTTAGAAAGTGAGAGGACTGAGAATAGATGCTTTCTGGCAATGAGGAGCAGCAACAATG
Organism: Gephyroberyx darwinii; assembly: GCA_900660455.1. NCBI lineage: Eukaryota > Metazoa > Chordata > Actinopteri > Trachichthyiformes > Trachichthyidae > Gephyroberyx > Gephyroberyx darwinii. The sequence goes on along the minus strand of CABFOQ010036527.1, from coordinate 18,200 downwards.
CCGTAGTGTGTTGCGTGATTGTAAGAGGAAGTGCTGTCATTACATTACCATCGTTTTGGATTTCACCAACACTACTCTTGAGGCTAATAACATACCCACGCCAGAGAGCAGTTTCTTTTTTATTGCAATTATGGGTATATGACAGTACCATTGGTATTGTAAAAAATATTTCATAATAGCTCTAAAGGACACCCAGTTGGGCAGGGCATTAAGGCTTTTATACAATGATTAGCAGAGAATGAGTGCTGTGTGAAAAGCTGTCACTGCAGCATGACTATATACAAATAAAAAACTGGAGCGAAGGAACTAAAAGATGGTTAACTAGCTCCCTGACTTCCACTAGTTAGCTTAGCCAGCTATTCAGAAAGCATGACTGGAGAGTGGAAGGCCCGTATCCTGGCAACCGTGGAAATTGGTCCAGCAATCCAATTGGAATTTGAGGTTATCCCTGGCCCGGGGCTTAATAGTCTACATAAACCTCTCCTGGGGTGATTTCTAAGGCACGGCTATGTCACATTTCAAGCCACCTATCAATCACATATTTCCATTCTTAACAGCAACTTTCCAGGACTTTGTCTTCCTTTAAACATCTGCGGTAGAGCTCATTTTACATTGCAACTTCTGGCTATTCTCTACTGATTGAGAGGATTATGGTTTCATTACCCTCAACATGGAACAGGCTTATTTTATTTAGACATTACATTACAGTCATTTAGCAGACTTACAATGAATGCATTCAACATAGGTAGGCAAGAGAACTACTAGTCACCAGAAATCTAAGTGCATTTCCTCCCCAAACAAGCATCTAAGAGCAGAACCAGTGCTAAAGTAAAAGTGTAATAATTGCATAATTGGTTTACAAATAAAACAAATAAGGAGGTGAATTAGTTTTGCATAATAGCTGAAAGCCCTGTAGCCTGCATGTGTATGCCCTTACTGCCCTTATTATTTCCACTCTGAGAGGATCCAGGTCTGCACAAGCCTCCACAACACAGCAATATAAGATAGCTTTCACTGAATGATGAAATTGCCATTCGCCTTGTTCATCTGTTTTCTTCCCTAACTGAACCTCATTTCTTACTGGTTCTGTGCAGATTTGTTGGGTGTCAATATCTATTATCTAACTCTGTGTCTATGAATGTGTATGTGATGCTTCACAAAAATTGTCATGCAGGAGCGAGAGCTGGGTTTGATTGTTGTCGTGCCTAAGCGCGGCTGTGTGCCTCTTTCATGTGCCTTCCAACCCAGCATGTCTGCACTTCTCATGCCAGAGTAAACTGTAGCCAGCCATCAGAAGGAGCAAGAACCTGCGCTCCCAGAACTTTCCTGACACATGGCAAGATTTTTGTCAAGCTTCCTCTAGAAAGCAGCAATGCTACCAATTACCTCTGTGGAGCCAGCCAGCCGTCTCCCCAGTTTGACAGACGACTTTGACCTCAGCATATATGAGGACCTTTTCACTGCTTGGTTCGACACATAGGCCTGCTGTTGAAGGGAGGGGAAGTGAGGTTGATGTGGGGAAATGGAGGATGAGAGGCTGATTCCCATATTGCTTCATTCATTCGTAAGGTGCCATGTGAGTCAGACAGGCAGGCGAGGACAGGTAACTTGCCTTGATGACTTTGTTCTGTACGACTCCTGCAAATGAATCGCTATGCAGCCACACACACACACACACACACACACAGTGACAGTTTTTTTCCTAATGATAGCATTCATAACCTACCTCCCGCTGGGACTGAGAGCTTGGCCATACTTCCACTGAGCCATGAGCTGTTGAGAAGACAGTCAGACACACTGTAGGAACTGAATGCAGCTCACTGTGGTCCAGATAACCACGTAACAGACACTGACGCTGATGGGTGACTCGTCTCATGGTTGATGGTGTGAGCACAATGAGAAGACATTTCCTGTCTCAACAATTTAGAACAAATGAGAATCCAACCCATCTAACTCTATAGGTTCCCTTCTACTTCATGACAAAAAACATGCCTCAAAACTATTTTGGTACTATGAGGAGAGTAACTATGAACAGTTGCAGAGTCGTTGAACTATTCCCCTCCTATGCTATACAAACGCCTCAACAAATCAATGACATATCAGTGTGGAGTACCTCAGGTCTAAATAAAATCTATGTTATGGCAACTGTGATGATAATTGGCAGAGAAACCGGGGCACTGTTCAAAAAGTGGCACTGCATGACTCTTCATGCTGTTATTAACACTCCCTGTGATATTACACATTGAACAAACAGCCTTGTGTTAATCAAATTAGAATAAGGCTCTGAAGCCTTACACACCCCACGCAGTGACTTGATGCTTTGTTCTCTGCTACGGTTATTATCAAATCCCAGCATCATAATCAAGCCTCTTGAAGCAGTGGAATTTCCACTCTTTTGATTGGCCCACCAGGCGGAGTGATGAAAATATTCCTCTTGTGGGTGAGCTCATTGCTGTAGGATTGATCCATACTGTGTATACAAATATAGAGAACTGGGTAGTATATTTCACCTCCGGTAAATACCGATGTGAATTCTAGCCTGCTGTTATGAAACACAGAGCATTTTGGAACATTGGACACTTGAACATTTGCTTACGTTGATGGCATTCATCGTCAAATAGCTTATAGCTAGCGTCTGTCTCTGATGTTCAAAAGAGAACATAGAATTTTGTAAGGAAGATATTATCGTCCAGAAAAAGAGGGTTGCTAAGTCACTATGCCATAGGGTGAAATATTGTGTTTCAAATGACGCCTTGCTAAAAATTCATTCTGAATTTTGTCCTATTTGAATTTCTTTTAGTTCCTCTACAGCTGAGGTACAGCTTGTACTTTATAATTGCCCCCCTCATCAAACAAGTTGTTATTTCCCCAAAGACGTGGAGCTATTGATATTTTCACAATTTAATCCCTGATTGTCAGACTCATTTCCCCCTTAACACCAGCCTTGGGATAGTATTGTGTTTCAAGGTTAGAATTTGAAAAGGACTCTGTACCTGCCTGGCAGTAACTGCAGCGCAAGAGCTGGAGCTCATGGTGGGCACGGGAGGCACGGATTTGAAACAGTGTCTTTGTCAATTCATCCTCAGCTCCCTGTCAACACAGTTTAGATGGGAAAATAACGAGGTGCACCCTCTCATTTCATCCAATGCTGTTGACAACAAATTAAGGGGAGAGACTTGAAAAATGAAAAGGCAAACTTTGGACATTCAGCCACAGAGTTGGAGCCACTACAGAGGTCAGAGTTCACTCACACGTGTCAGAGTGGCGACCCTTTGCCCCAGCCAGCTGTCACCCCAACTTGCCACACTCCTGGCATCTGGAAGCCACACTTTTATGCAAATGGGTAGCAATTAATACGTGGCTGCTCATTTGCCCTAATGTGTTCCCCAGACATGACCAGAGATCAAGGAGGAGAGAGCCCAGGGGTTTTAACTGGGGGAGGAATGCTGATTTGCCACTGAACATACTGTCTGACCTTCTTCCAGTCAAAGCGCTGCAGGATATGTAGCATTCCTGAGGAGTCAGTTCTCTCCTTTGGCAAGCCTGTTAGTGAGAGCACATATAGGCCGTTACTGGAATCATTAGTGAAACAGAGTTCAGCATACTGACACTATGTCTCAACAAATGGTCTCACAGAAGAGACAGGTAAGGCGAACGCCTTACGCTGTAGAGGGAGACAAGAATGACTTGCTCCTGGAGCTGATGAAGTCACTAGGGGCACCCCAGTCTCAGCGTATTATCTCCCCATATCGTCAAAACTAAAATTCAAAAGCTCTGAGGTCACTTTACTTTTAGACCATCAGCACAGGTCTAGGATCACATTAGCTTACCTGAAACCTCACCTTAACTATTGAAGTGAAAAATGAAAAACACCTACTGAGAGGGATACTTTGCCCTCCTGCTCCAACTTCACAATGAAGATGACAGTGACACACATTTGAAGCAACACCTTGGTCCCCTGATCTCCAGACAGATGGCATGTGCCAGTTAGAGTGTGCCCTCAGCTGTCTCGCACCCGCCCAGCAGGGAGGTGCTGTTGCTAGACAATCTGCCCATCTACTCCACTCCATCCACCATCAAAATTATATGATCAATATGTTCCGTTTCAGCAGGGGCTCTGGAGAATATGCCATTATGGCCTATTTGCATCATGTGCTGTCCTAATCCAATACAACAGGATGTCTGAAGAGCAGGGTAAACCGCTGTGCATGAGGACCACTGTTATATAAAGAGCAGGTTTTCCTTTCAACCACTGTAACAGAGTGTACTTCACCTAATAGTTATTTATTAATTGATATAGACTGATATCTAGCCACACTTTTCCATAGGCAAATAGAGCTAACGGCAGCTGAGAAAGAGGGAGCACGCTACAGTGCACTCTGAAAATTACCTTTTGTTTGAAAATAACTGAGTCTCATATGCACTCATAACTAATAGGAAAATTGGTAATGTGATGCAGTACAATTTTCTGTGCTTTCAAGAGCATCACACTTTAAAGCAGTAATTACCCAGGCAGCCTCATGAAGGTTGCTGTTTATTTGCTTTGTAACCGGAAATCCTAGCTGCACGGGGGAAAGGCAGACTACTAATTGATTTTTGGAGTTTGGAGTACCTCCGTCCATCTCATTAGCCTTTCTCTAAGGCCTCACGGTGAAACCACCACGGCCATGAGAGGCATTAAGTCAACCCAGTCTACAAATAACTACAGGCCTCTCTCTCACCGCTCCAAGAGGCTGCCATATAATGTGGATGTGAACTCAGCGATCCAGTCAGAGCAACGCAGTTCAACTGTATTACATCCCTCACATCTGTATCAGACACACACAAACATACTGCATATTTACTTAGTCCAGACCAACCCACCCTGATCTTATATTGGTTTTTAGGTGTTGAGAGCAGTGATAAGCAGGACAGGACCCCTCACACAGCACACTCAATTTCCCCCCACTGAAAACGATCCAGAATTCATGCAACACATCAGTTGATGACTGTGTTCTCCAGCAAGCAGCAGCATGTCCGTTTCTCAGTTTAGACTTGCGGTATATACTTGATGAGTACAGACATGATAAGCACAGATGTTAGAAGTAAAATTACCAACTAATCTTCTTCTGACAATATTTGCATAATTTTACACATGGCTTAACAGAATTAAGGAGACACTTCGCCGCTGTCAGGCTTCGGGGAAAACAACCAAGAGAGGACTCTGCGAACAAGGATAATTAGAAATAAGACCACGCTCAGGTAAATACAAGACATCATTATTCCAGAATGCCAAAGAAAAGCCATAAAAAACGACATTATTGCCAAATTAAATGATACAACCATCCAGATGTTCAGATAAGAGCTGCTAATGAAATTGATGAAGGGACAAGTAGTCATCATAAAATACACAAATGCAACAAAACAACGGATGAAGTCCACGCTACATAGTTTGTCTCCAGGTGTCGTGGCAAAGCTGGTCTAGGCACAGTACCCTGCCAGAAAATGCAGCTGTGTAAACAGATAAGGGAGAGATAGGAAGGAGTTATTGGGCCACTGTGAATCACACATGCTGCCCTCCTCCAATTGAGCAGCTTAATGGTGCGTTAACAGTTAATATAATTGGAAGGAAAAACCTTGATTGTTTAGTGAGTTTGTAAATTTGCCTTGGATTTCTGAGGCATATGTCATAGAGATATATTGTCCACAAACAAAACAACTTTCTGTTCCTATGTGTCTCATGAGTTAACTAAATATTGCCTTAATGTCTCTGCAAACATGAATATACAATATATTGCTGTGAGACATGACATATGATATTGATGTAACTAAGACTGCTTTATGTTAGTGAAAAGTGTACCCTTGACTTGAGTTTCATGGCTAAATGAAAGTATTAAGTTTGTAGTCCATAAAGCTCATCAATTCAAATGACTCAACACCCCAGCAACCACAGGGGCCCCATCATCTCCACATAACAAATAAGTTCCAATAAGCGTTTTGATGGAAAAGACCAGGACAACAGCAGAAATGAACAAAGACTGGGCAGACAATAGACCCACCTGCCTCTTCTCCATCTCCGGCCACTCAGCTATGCCACTGTCTCGGCAAAAAGTTGACCTGTGTATCAGAGACTGTAGTGAACAGTCATCTCAGTGTATTGCAAACATCACTTGCATCACCCTCTCTGAGTCCTAGAGACACTGTAGCACTAAAAATCTGGTGGATTATAACATAGCACGTGAAAAGATCAGATCAGCAGCAGAATATCGATGTAGAAATTGTTGTTTTCTGTTTTTTAGGACTATAAAGGAGAACAATGAGTATGGACTCTAAACCTCTGCTTTCAAGATATACTTAGGATCCTTGCACAAGTGTTAAATTGGTAACCATTCCCTTCCAGACAGACCACCCCGCAACTAGTCCATGATTCGCTGCATGAGCGATTAATAATGATTGCAATTTGCTGAGGTACATTGTAGTGGTTCGGCCCATTTTCCCCTGAAAGCTTTTTGCATCAACTCACGTGCCGTGTCGCCAGGACAACTATGACATCACACCATTCTTATTCACCACCTTCTAGCCACTAGGCAGCCATCCTGGCAGGACTCTTCTACCTCAAATGACACACAAAGAGGGGCTGTGTTTCCACTGTGGGTGGCCATTACTCACTCCCAGCATGGCAGGTGTAATCACCCAAACCTTTCTCAGCATCTTCTGTTTGCCCAGAGAGGTCCTGTGACAGGGAGAGTGGGGCTGAATCATGAAACACTTTGTCACAAAGTGTTTGAGAGAACGCATGTAGTTTAGACTTTTTAATGAGGTAAATCACCGTTGATTAGCTATTAGCTTAAGCCCAGGATGGGCCTCCATGTTGGGCTCTAAATTGAGGCTCTTAAATCATCCCATTGTTGTTTGATGAGTGCGGGCGCGCTTGTGTGCGTGAGTCATGTTGTTCTGTCCTGTGGCTTGAAAAGAATTTGTCTCTTTTCAGATGCTGCAGTGATTCAACAGATTTAATTCTCTAGTGTCTCATTATTATTAGAGCCACAGTCTGGAGTTTATTTGACTATACACTGTATATTGGTGCGCATTCATAGAGATTATAAGGGTGGGATAATATACCTGCTTCACTTTACCATGGTAAGAATAAAAACTATAAAGGAAGTCATTTTACTATGTTCCAGCACTAAAAGGCACAATATTTTTGGCTGAGATCATTGTCATGAAAATTCCCAGCAAGTGAAAGAGTTTGACTTGTAGATGGGAAAAAATAGGCATTTATAACTTTTCTTAACTCCACCATAACTCAAAATGCAGGCCTGATTTACTCCAATGTTTATGAACAAGGAAAAGGATTTAGCTGTCCCAAATTCTTAGTCCTTGTATCAAAAGTGTTTTGACAATTACAAAAAACAAAGCCTTAAACAACATGTTTCTGTCTCTGATGCGTAAAATCAAGCATTTCCGCTTCAAGAAACATCACTTCTAGTTTGGCTCCCAATCAGGCTTTTAACTTCTCCGTTTTGAAATGAGTCTGTTTATGTGTGAGTATGCATCTGCTTATCTACAGTACGGGTGTGAAGACAGTGAGCAGGTAGGTAGTGAGGCCCGCAGCATTTGTGTCTGTGTGCATAAAATCATCCAAACAACTCTTGTTGAAATGGTATCTTGTATTCTTTATCCACTATATACCACTCACACACACGGCAAACACTATAAATGCATTTTTGATGCATTTTATATTGTTTCTCTGAGCCACAGTGGGACTATGCATCATTCCAATTTGTTACTCTCTTCCAGAGCAGCTAATCCCATCAATTCATCAGCATCCTATGGAACAAAACATGTAGCGACAGCAGGCATGGATACCTGTAGGCTGTAGTGCTGACAGTTGATTATAATTGGGTTGTTTCTAGTATGCCCCATGCTTTCACATCCCATCAGGAGGAATGGCCTGAGAGGTAGTTCATGCTGGATGGCTGCTATTTCACTGTAAGACAATTCAGACTAGCACACCCTCCCTATATACACAACGAGGGAAATGCTGTGCATAAAAATAAAATGCACTCGTTGCTGTTATTTCAGATCTGAGGGTCTGATCATCATGTTCAAGCTTTTCTAAAGTAGTACATGCAGCCCTGTTAGAGAGGATCAAACAACGCACACACACATATACACACATTTTCTTTCCACACAAGCCTTTTCAGGGTCATTTGGGGTGGGTGGGCTGTAGCCTATCCCAGCATGCATTGGGTGGAAGGCATGGAAACAACCAGGACAGGTTGCCAATCCACCACAGGGTGAACACCTATGGGTAATTTAGAGTCTCCAGTACACCTGACCTGACTGGCGTGCAAACTCTGCACAGACAGAACCAGGACCGAGGACTGAACCAGGTTCCTTCTTGCCGTGAGCCGACTGTGCTAACCACTGAGCCACCGCACCGTGACGTGCATACAACCCACACCAAAGCCCATGTCTAATGAAGTTCAAATTCTGCCAGAGAACCAGCATCTGCCAACGCCAACCTGGAATGACTACACTGCACTTGATGTTCATGCTTTCATGCATTACAATCGCATTATGTTTCAAAAATGTAATCACTGTTTGATATGATTCTAAACATTTTTGGGGCAAAAAAGGAAAGACAAAGAAGCATGGAGGACACAAGTCCAGTTATGACAAACTCGTATCCTAGTAGATCATAGTTCCCTCCTCCAGTGAGGCTTGTGAGGCCATGGCTCTCCATTTGCGCCTGGCTGTCCATGGTGCTGAACCATTAGTTACAACAGTAGCTAAGAGCTTCTGAAAGAAGAGGCCTATTCCTGGCATTCAGTGCTCCATTCAGGGCTGTAGGTGCAGCACCATACTTTCCTGATGTCAAAGAGATTTCCATCACCCTGATATTAAACCTTTTGAAGTGCGAGTGATTGGAGCTGTGGTTCGTCCAGTAACAAACAAAGACCACACAAAGCGTATGGTGTTGCTTTGTGCCCATTACTGACTGAGACAGAGTAAGGATAAGAAAAGGATAAGAAAAATCCTAATAATACACCAGAACGACCCAGCCATGACTAGGGACACCTTGTCTTGTTTGTGCAGGCAAAGTATTTCGCAAATTGTTTATTTCAGATTTTCTGCGAGGATTTTTTTAGCTGACAACCTTTAAACTTGTGGAGCAGCACTCTGTGCATTGAATATCCTGGACACTGCATTCGAGAATTTCTGTCTTAAATCGGTCAATCTAAAGCAATCAGTGGGTCGAAAAATGATCTTGGGAGATGACCAGAATATGTTTGAATTGATAGTGCAATGATGCAGTGTTAATGTTGAAGAAGGCCACAATTTTGAGTGGTAATAGATGACTCTGCAGACAGGAATCCCTGCAGGGGATAGGCTACAGCAAAATAGACTACAACATTAGGCCCCCATAGGCCGACTGGGAGGCTATTGATGGTTTAGGCCTATGTCTGAAGGTTACAGCAACATGGCTTTTGAAGATCTTTAATTATATATCTTTAATTTTAAATTCCCACTGTAACCATGGTATCAAAATATAAACACTGATCATCCACAAAACATTTTGTAGCAGATGTGAAGAGGAACACAAAGGAAGTGCATTGCATTCATCTTTACCTTTTTTTCAGCCAATTTCTCACAATGAGATCTTTTCTCATAATTATGAGATATTTTGTTGTTATGAGAAAAGGATCTCGTAATATCAAGATCCTTTTTATGAAATCTTTCCTTTTAGTGAGAAAAGGATCACAAGGCTGAGGTTGGTTTCCAATTCACAATTCTTATTCTTATAGGTTATAACTACAAGCTCATGTTTTCCAAAAAAAAGCCTGGCCCGATAAGGATTTCTATCTCAAATCAGGAGCCACAAATGGTGCTGTGAGTATATTGATGTAAGCTTTGCAGACATTCAGTGTTTTTGCCAGGAAAAGTACAAAAGGATGCCTCCATTGGCCCTGCCCAGTGCAGATTTCATCCTGGCCTGGACAGCTGAAGATCTGGAATCTTAGTCACTCATCAACACTTGTTAAAGTTATACCACGTTATTGTGCTCACAGTTGCAGGCTGACGACATCATATCCACAGTTAAATCATTTTGCGCCTCTAATATGACAGATGTCCTCTGTTAAATCAGCTGTGGCATCAGTGGCCCAAATGATTATAGAATTCTGGATGAAAAACACCGATTAGATCATGGTAACTACCTATGTCATGGTTATTGATCTATAATATATTTTAACTGAATGATGTTAAAATGCTATTTCACATAGCTGAAGTTAGAAATGTGTGCGTTGACATGTTATTTGGGCTTTGAAACAGATTTAGGTTTCCCCTAAATTCTCCCTTACGAAGCTGTGAATCGGAAACCAACATCATCACCAACAACATTCTGTAGAAATGCTACATAATTTAGCAGAAGATTATGCTATGGAGTTGCAGGTACTGGTTCTCTAGGATGATGGCAGAAATCAAACTTCATACCCACAGTACTGTCTGCTTTCTCTTGCACAAAGTCTGTAATGTGTGTAATCAATGGAGCAAAATAAGCTTGTAAATAAGACTTTTAATGGGATGAAAAAGAGCATTTGCAAGGAGCTTATTTTAGACTTTTCAGAATTCCAGGTCAAGGCTTTAACCAGACCAATAATCACTGTGACCGGGGAATGGAGAACCAATGCAATACATAGATGTTGCCTCTGTCTTGGAAGCAAGAGCTCTTCATGTTGCAAAAGCAACCATGGCAAAAAGGTGAATTCCTGTTTTTTCATGTAATGGTTCCTCAGCCTGAGAGAAGTCAGTAAAACTGGTCTGGTTCTCTGGTAACAAACAAAGCAAAAGCCTAACATTTGGAATTTGGGGTAAAATCATCCTCGCTTTATTCAAGTAGATATAAAGTGATTTGACCAAGACATATTGAAACATGTCACAGTTTCGCCTATGTCTCTCACTGATTTAGCATTAGCTGTGGCTATATTTTGCTTGTGTTTGTGAGAACCAAACCATGCATATTGTTTTCACCATGGTTCTACACAGGAATAAAAAAAATGATTTTTAACTCTTTCTGGCACAAATGTGGTCTTCAAACTGTTGTCTATACAGGAAAAACAAAACACAAAAAAATCTGATTTTCTGCTATATGCAGCTCCAAACTACACTTATACCCAAGAACCACCTGAATATCACATGAAAATAACAGGAATAGCCCTTAAAAATATATGCCTATACAAAACATAAACTCAGTATTCACAGACCAAACAGTAACAGACTCTTTAAATATGAGGATGAATGTGATGAACACAACACTGTCTAGGCTAACGTCACACAGAACATGAGTATAAACGAGAAGACGACTTTAAATGTGACAAAGAATGATGGTTTACTTGACTTAAACCATTGGTACAATGACTACACTGATCAACTTAATACAGGCCAACTCCACAAAATGTTTTCCAAAGATGCTGGTGTTAGAATTGGCCTTAAAGGCAGAATCCTTCTTGTATTCAGTGGGCAGACACTTCTGGATCAAGTAACAGGACACCTTATAAATAGAGAAACATTCACTGTACTTCTATTTGGGCTTATGACAGTTTAATACAGTAGTACTAGACTTGTAAGGCAATTATACACTATACATTCTCGGAGGGGCTATGGGCATATCATTTAATTGAATCAATTCAATTACTTTCAGACAATTGAATTCGTAATTGCTAAGGCCATTATGCATCAGGCAATATTGAGGATTGTGGCTTTAAGGCAGTACCATGATTATAGACCGATATGAAAACATGCCAAAAGGCATAGTGAAATATAGTGTAACTTATAGTGTAACTTATGTTAGTAATGCATTTGTGCTTCAATTAAATGACCGAGAGAAGATTTGCTATAGATCAAAGCCGGGTACAAAATCTATATTTGGTAAATGCTACTCTACTTGCAAAGCAATGATTTTGAAGAACCGATTAGACAGGACGTCACTCAGCGCCTGGTTCACTTTTAATCTCCCCCACACTGCTGAAATGACTGGCCAGCTCCTGCAACACGGCTGTCCTGCCGAGGTGGTCGTTCCTCCTCTTCTCCATGATCATGTCCTCCAAACTCTGGAACTCCAACACGTGTGAATGTTTGTCGGACAGACAGATTTTCAACCTGTAGGGCTGTTTGCCTATCCGTATCTCTCCGCCCATTTTGAACTCGCGCTTGCCAAACCTGCACCAGGCTGCAAAGCACTCGGAGTTCCTCCAGCTCAGCTCCCGGTCCTTCAAGCCCACTTGCTCCATCGCATTCTGCACAACCATGTCCGAACCGAGAGGCTTGTATTTATACAGGTCGTTCACAATCCTACATCTCCTGCCTTGACTGGCGTCTGTCAGAAAACTGTTCTTCACCTCGGATCTGTGCAAGTGCACCACTTGAAAGTCCCCCACATACACAGCCCAGTGTGGGTACTGGCCGGTCGCCACAAACTCAACCAGATCCCCGGCTTTACACTTGTTCAGTAAATTCTCCGGGGAGTAAGCCTCCAGGTCGGCGGACTTGACTACCTTCTCGTAGATGCATTCATCCCTGTTGTAGACGGCGCACTCCACCTCGTCGCGCTGGTCGTAGTGTTTCTCTTCCTGGTTCTGGTCCTTCTCGGTGCCGTCGACGGTGCTACCATCCTCCAGCTCGTCGTCGTCGTTGGAAAAGATGTACGACACGCCGATCCGGGGACCGTCCTCGGTGTCCACGCCGTTCGGGTCCACTGTGGGAACTTCTGCGTAACTTAAATGTGACAGCTTGTCCACTTGGTTGCCCATGCCGCTGCTCCCCTCGGTAGCAGCTCGTAATGCGATCTGGTGCTGAGCTGTTACCTTACCAGTCGCCAAACATCACCACGATCTGCTCAAAACTTCCTTCCCTCTCGTCGGAAAGGGGGTTTTATCCAAATGTCAAATTACGCACAGGGATCTCTCCAAGCCGTGGACGTGCGGACAGTCTGTCAGTGACCTATCAACAAGTGGACTTGGGAGTAAAACGCAGAAAACAACAAAGTGGTTTCAAATTTAGCGAGGGCGGATATCCAGCAGGTGTAGCCTCGCTCCCGGAGACTCACCTGCTGGCTCCCTGCGTAAAGTTCCGTCCGCCGGTTATCACGTAGGAAGCGGTGATAGGTACGACCCAAATCCTCGCCAAGCAAGAACGACACCCTATGCTCCTTGCACCGCAGACAAAGTAGTCCTCTCGATAGCTTCCGCACTGTACGGCACACATCCGACGGTGAACTGCGAGTGCTCGTGTGAAGGCAGGTGGCTTGGCATCGCCGCGGCGACGGTACAAGCTGCTCCGCTTTTAAAGCGGAAGTGCGCGTTAATTTCACGACCACTCCTTTAATACCTCAATACCCGCTCTTCATCTCCGAAGAAAGAAACCCGCGTTATTGAATGATGGGCGAAAATAAATGGTCTACTTGCAAATTCTGAAAACATATTTTGCCATCTTAGATGACATATAGCTCGTCCATCATGCACTCTGGCTTTTCACTGTGGAAACTGAAACAGAAAAAAAGAGAGGGTAAACTTCCATTTAAAGATTTACTAGCCAGACGAAAAAAGATTAGGCCTGTAATATTTCTAAAATGTTCACATAACTTATTGTGTGCTTGTAGTGCTCAGTAGTGGGTTTATAGCGACCTTATGTTGCATTATTGTTTTATTTTCTATGGTATTACTATAATAGTCATATGGGGACTTTTACTTTTTCTGAAATAGGTGTATAATATCCTTCTAGAGGATTGTAGGATTATAAGATTACTACAGTTCCGTGAGAGAAATCACCCCGAGTGACCACAAAATCTCTCCATTTATTTAAAATTGATTTAAAAAACATAATTTGCCAATTTTGGTTGACATAGCTTCATTATTTGATGCACCATGGATTTTTGCTTTGGAAGCTGAAATAATAAGAAAAAAGCAGAGTGGACAAACTTCCATCCAGGGGCTAATTACATCATTATTGCACCTTATTGCAGATCTATTGGATGATGGGTGAAAGCTTTCCAACATCTGTATAAACATTTTACTGTTTTGACCACCTGTCTGTCCTTGAGTGAACTGGGGTTGCACAGTCATTTCCTAACTCTCCTCCCCTGATGGGACCATAATGTGTCCATTACATCTGTAGTGGCTTCTGGCCTGCCTTCACTCACTCTCAGTCGTGGGCTATTTTCTCACTATGTATCCCACAGGCAAGGCGATTGTGCACAGTATGTGCCCAAAAATGGCACACCGCAGCAGCCTGTCAGACAACACCTGTCCTGGAGGTGTGTAGCTGTGAATGAGAGACTAGAGAGAGAAAGGTGTGTGGGAGAGAGAATGAGAGCACCTGTGGGGTGTGTTTGACAAAACATAAATGTTAAACTCTGTGAATAGGAGCGATAGCTTGTTGATGCAGGGCAGAGAAGAGACAGAGCAGAGCTTGGCCCTGACCTCAGTTTGAGCTGCGTACCCACAGAGGGACCGATTACAACCAACTGCAGAGTCTCTTTGCAGAAGTCATAGATGTAATAGATATGATTGAGGGTGTGTGTCACAACAGGAAAAAAATCCTCTCCTTCATATCCCTTCCCTGTCTAGTCTGATTCAAACAGGCAGGATGACTTCAGCTGCCATAGTGGAAAGAGGACAGATTAGCAAAGAGGCTACTTAAGAGTTTGGCAGTGCTCCCTAAATCTATCAGGTGAATTAAGAGACTGAGCTTGGTTGGATCTACTTAAGATCAGAAAATGTGGGTTTCAACCCTATATAATCCGGATTGGATGTTTTTTCCAGTTTAATTTCTAATGAAAAGCTTCAATCTGGGTCACAGGTTTCAAATCAGATTGTTTCTGTGTAGATTCTTTTCAACACTGTGCCAGAGATAACCACCAAAATCAAGATCGTTTCTAAAACTGACTTATGTTTCTGTTTTGTATGAGCGTGGAAATGACTGGGTGGAAATGACAGCCTATACAGATGTTATACTGCACGGAAACTTGATTCAAAAAGTGTGCAACTATGACAGATGACACCCATTAGAGATAAAGTACATACCATCATGTACTGACCAGATAACAAAATGCAAGGAACATTGTCTGAGAAGAAATCTCATACCTCCACGGTTTGCAGACTTGAAATGAGGTAAAGATGGCGAACATAGATATCCAAGCACCAACATGCTGGTGCAGTGTACAAAAAGGCACTGTCATTTCCTCATTACCTTCACTGATCCTGCATCACCATTGGCTCAGGAGCTACGTCCACAACCTAACCTTTCCATTTATCTATCAAAAACAATAAATCTTCGGAAAGAATTCACCAGACTTAGTACACCTTTCCGCAATCTGTGTTTTCATATCGGTGCAGGTTAAGGTGAGTACGTAAGGAAAAGAACAAACTGTTGGAGTTGTGACATGCAGCCCGTTTCACTGCTTATTGGAGCTTGTCATCCTCCGGTGGCGTGACCCAGTTTACGCCCTTGGTGCCCCCTGGTGACACACTGTAATTTGTGGTGCTGGGAAATTACTGGAGCAGGGAGACCTGGGAGACATAGTCAATTAGGCAGGGCTGCACCTGTCTGGTGGGGGCACAGCCAGGGGCAAACACAGTCACAAGCCGACAGCTTCATCTTCACCCAAAATATCGGTGTTGATCAGAGATTTCAAAAGCTTCAGATAAGTGTACGTCTACGTATCAAAAATGGTACTTGTGGTTTTTAGACCGCTCAATGGTCAATAAATCTCCGAGGCTAGGTGAACAAGTGTATACTTGAGGCAGATGGACAGAGCATCCGGAGCGCTGCGTCTTGCACACCATCTGTTCCACCTGGCTTGGAAAACATCTACAGAGTACAGCCTAATATCATGTAATGTGATTGGCTGGGATTCAAAGCCAGTCGGGGCTGGAACCGGTCTCCTCAGTCTGGGATACGGTGATGGTGCATTCCAAGTGTTACAAAGCCTCACATTTCTGCTAATCATTGCTGCATGTACGGAAAGATGACACTGGAAGGCAATTTCAGAAAGGAAAAAAGATGTTTTTCTTATTACATATTTATTTATATTTTCATATACTTTTTACATATTCATTTGTAATAACACGTATCTCTGGAGCTGAGGGGAGATGGGTGGGGGGAGGAAGGGCATGTTATGGAGGAATGTTTCTTTTTTTTTTAACCCATTTAATTATAAGAGCATCATCATTATTATTCAATCAATAATATTCACAGTCCCATTAAACAAGCTACAACAAAGACTTCCTAAAATGTAGGTTGACATATAAAACTAGCATTTTTTTAACACTGTGGATGGACCTTGGGGAGGATAGGGGGTATCAGGGATGGCTTAGTACTGCAGGGTACCAACTAGATATGGGTCTGACAGATTGTGGGGCTCTTATTGTGAAAGGCAAGTGTGGATGAAAACTCACCGAGGGACTGGGTGAAGTGTACAATACATACGCACACACAACATACACACAATGGTCTCTACACGATCATCATGCTTCAACGGGACCTCGTGTTAGTCTTTTTTTCTACGTCACCATCATGTTATTCAAAACAATAACCACAAGTCGGTCAGAAATTGCAGAAGGCAAATTCCTTCAAAAATAAAGAAAGAAAAACTCAACGAAATAGACTACCACTCTCAATGCAATAAAAAAAAACTCAATGTCCTCGGGGCCACGCTGAAAATTCATGACAGACATCAGACAGTTTTTGGGCCATCACATCTCTCAGACGCCAGGCAACACATTAGCATTTCCATCCCATGGGTCTGCCACAGGGCTTTGAAACAAAGTTGCCTACTCCTCTCTGGACTACAAACCCTATATTTCAAAACACAGTTGTAAACACAATCCTTTGGAGAGCGTGGTGGCCAAGAGTGTACTGCACACTAACTGGAGTCGAGCCAGGGAGAGATACTGGCAGGCAGCAGTGGCACTGGGCCTGGGTCAAACACATAGACTGCACTGTTCCTGTTCTGGTAGTTTGGATGCACTTGGATAATATTGGACACGTTTTGAAAAGGGGTGAGAGACTGATTAGATACACTCAATCAAATGTGCCTAAATCACTTGACAGAGGCCTGGAAAAATCTAAAAAAAGAAAAAAAAAATCTAATCAATGGATCTGATCCATGACCTGTTAGCTGTTGACTGGCCAACCAAAGCCATAAGGCAGCAAAATAAAAAAAGAACACTAAAAGAGAAATTTAAAAAAAAAAAATCAACATAAAAGACAAAGCAAAAAAATTGGTCTTTGTGGTGCTCTCTCATATCGAGGGAGAAAGGTTCTGCAAACAACAGAGGATAAACAACAATAGGTTCCTCTAATGCCCAGTCAAAATTGAATCTAAACCTGTTTGAGTTCCACAATGAAACACTGCCTAGTGGCGAACAGCGTGAACTACAGCTCTGAAATCATGCGAGCAATACTAGGGATCCACTGTAAGAAAAAAAATTCACGACATTACTTCATCCACAGGTTTAGAGGAATCCCGCACAGTGCAACTTAAAAATACCCCCAATATCAATAACAAGTAATAAGGAAGGTATTCTTTATGACAAAGGTTGTGCAATGGTATCATGCATCAGATCACTTAACATGAGACAACACAGGGAGGCAGGGGGCTTATTGGGGTTGTATTTGGACTAACTAGCCAGATGTGGCCATGTGAGTCCAAAGACTTGGTCCTAGAATGCAGAAGAAGAAGTCCATTCAACATTTAAGTAATTTATTCTGCGGATTAATTTTGTAACATCTATTTAATATTAACCATTTTACTCTCCTCTCTCAAGGACAACAAAACATCCACCGACTGAAAGGGTTCACTAGTCACTGGAGAACAGCGCTTTTGTTTCCAGTCTTCCAGGTTATATGCTGTACCTGCATCACTGTTGTATACTGCCATGACAGCAACCGCGCCAACAGATAACACTGCCTTGTCACAAACACGAGCAATCATATAGGGGCATAGCTTGGGGGCTAGTGTTGGCTAGTCTTCCAGAAGGGGGTTTCCTCATAGGCAAATGACAAAGTGCTGGGTGGGGCTTATTTTCCCATGACTACATATGGACGTAAAAGGGTGGGGCTTGTGAAGGTTGGCATTTCCTTGTGACCTGATATGGAGATGCAGGGTTGAAGATTGTGCAAGAATTTGGTCCCTCACTGGGAGGTGACACTGCGAA